>APFE030098794.1:5043-19969 GCA_000404065.3 Pinus taeda | reverse complement strand
AGCAGTTGATTATTGTTCTTTATGTTGATGATCTCATATTGAAAGGTGATGATTAGTTGATCATGTCTTGCAAGAAGGACCTTGCAAGAGAATTCGAGATGAAACACATGGGTCTCATGCACTACTTTCTTGGCATGGAAGTGTGGCAGAAGGATGGGGAGTTGTTTGTGTCTCAAGGAAAGTATGCCAATGAGATACTCAGGAGATTCCACACCGAGAAGTGCAAGCCCATGTAGACTCCTCTAGCAGGCAATTGGAGGAAGGAGGATGCTACTTCAGGAGAAGTAGTAGAAGCTACTGTGTATCGGCAGCTTGTGGGTTCACTAATGTACTTAGTGAACACACGACCAGATTTGTGCTATGCGATGAACCAGCTGAGTCAAGCTATGGTTCAACCTACCAAGATGTTTTGGAAGGCAGCCAAACATGTTTTGTGATACCTCAGAGGCACATCTCCATATGGATTATGGTACAGACAGACAGAGGGAGTGAAGCTACAAGGCTTCACAGTTGCAGATTGGGTAGGGAGTGCATCAGATTGGAAGAGCACATCAGGAGGAATTTTCAACCTTGGGACAACTGCAGATTCTTCGTATAGTAGGAAACAGAGGTCGGTTTCACTCAGCTCATCAGAGGTTGAATACATGGTTGCAAGTCAGGCAGCATGTGAGGCCATTTAGATACGGAGAATTCTAGTTGGTTTGTTTGATCAGAGGATGGATCCAACTGTGATCTATTGTGATAATCAGAGTTGTATCAAACTCTCTGAGAATCTAGTATTTCATGACAGGTCCAAGCACATCGACATTTGGTATCATCATCTCAAAGACTGTGTGGCGAGGAGGATCATTTTGTTGCAATATATTTTGACTGAGGAGCAAGATGTTGACATTTTGACTAAGGCATTGTCAAAGTGTAAATTCGAGTTCCATAGAGACAGAATCAGGGTAGAAGATAATCCCTTTCTTGTGAGAGGGAGTGTTGAAATTTGGCAACAAGAATATTCCAATTTTAATTTGTCCTTGAATTAAAATTCGAATTTAGTCTCACTAGTTGTTTGAAAAATAATTAATTAATTCATCTTGAGTTAATTAGTTGGAGAAATCCAAACAAGAAGTCTTTGTGAAGTCATGCAATAGTTATCCCTTTGATCGAGGAAGTTATCCCTTAATTAAGGAGATAAGGATGAGTTGTATTTGAGTTGTAATTAGTTAGCTCAGTTAACTGAGTTATTCTAGTTAAATTAGTTCCAAACACGTTGGAGGAACTAATTGTGAGTTCAGTTAGTTAATGCATGCATGCATGAAACTTGTGTACTCCAGATAACTGAATATTCTCTCATAAATAACTCATGTATGTTAGTTCAAACAAAGACCCAGTTGAGATTAAAGGAAGGGACAATGTACTATCAGTTGCAAGAATTTTCCTATAAGAAAACCTATTCCATGCAGAAGGAATTCATTCCTTGAGATTTGCGCAGTTTTACAGTGTGTTGGAGCAGCGTCACACAAGGTTACAACTGGAGCACCCAGGGAAAACTATGCAAGGAAATAAGAGGCTTGGAGGACAAAGGAGAAGGCATATGAGTTGTCTATTTTGTCTATGAGCAGCAGTGAGGGATTGTACTAAGAGCTAAATAGCTGTGAGAGCTAAATCTTTGTGTAATCCTGAGATATTTCCACTTGTATGATAATACAGATAGCGGGGTTTTTAGCTGAGGCTTTCCCCATAGTATTCTTCTGTGTTTCATGTGTATTGATTCTTCTTCTCTGTTATATGTGTTCTATTTGATCTTGCTCAAATCGATTAAGCTTCCACAAGTTTGATTGTAGAAGTAGATTAAGTATTTTGCTTTAGTACATTGCATAATCAGATTAATCTACAGTGATAATTTCTACACTTTTCACCTATCTACCTAAAGGAATGCCACCAAATCGACAAGCCCTTTGCACTAGATCCACTAGCCCATACCTGATAGGATAGAATTGAGAACTTACAAAATTTTTGAAACCCTCCCACTTAGTGATTGGAGGATCCCCATCTAGCCTCATGTTTTTTCGTGTGGTTTTCCCATAAAGTCAGGAAATGGCCTTCTAATATCAAATGAGAAAATACAATTTTAAGTTTACCATCTATGTGGTGAACACTAAAGTAAACCTCTAATTACTACAACTAGTGATTTGATTTCAAAGCATCAATCTCATCTTGATACAACTTGATGTCCACCTTTGCTTCCATCTTAAAGAGAGATTATAAATGGTTCACAATATTCAGATTCATATTTTTTTGGTTTCCTGGACTCCTTCTCTAATTCTTCTTGATTCGATGATTTCCTCTCTAAATTGACCCCTACAATGATACCTCTATCTTCTCTAGATAGCTTGAGCTTACCGGTTAATGCCTCCATAAAAAGGTTCACATTATGGTTTAAATGTGTGACTTATGCTTCCAACCACACAAACCACTCATTTACTAGACTTTGAGGGTTATCATAAATTGATTCATTAATCATGACTAGATTTTTTATGAGTTTCTTCCTAAATTGATGTGATCTCCTACAATTTCCCACAATATCCCAAAATAAACTTGCTTTGATACCCATATAATTTGTAAATTATCATGGATATTCCACTAGATAGTTCATCACAATAAATTTGATAAAAATAAACTGAAATACGAAATATATACTATGAGAGTTAATTTTCCTTAGATTTTTGGATTTACTAATTATTGTTTTTTTTGTTATGCATGCAATAGATAAAATACAAAAAATAGAGACTAGTGAAATACAAACATACATTAGAAACCATGGACACCAAGAAATGATCTAGGAAACCTTTTTGAGAGAGAATCGAACTAGAAGGTGAGGTTGATCTGCTCTCTTCTTATTAGAATGGAAATGATGCAATTATAAAGGAGAAGGTACACTCTATGGAGTTAATTGAGAACTGTGGCCCATGTATTGCTACAAAACACAAATGCCCTCCATTTTTCTTTATATATATCTACTCTACTATAGAACAAAATGTACTCAAAGATAATGGAACCCATTTTCCTCCTAGTGGCTTCGTTATAACACAACTTGATAGACAACTAGGGGTAAAACTTGACCCATTCAACCATCAACATGAGTTACAACTTGATCTTTCTATAATATTCTTCATAACCCTCACATGGTTATTCTATTTTCCATGAGTAATAAGGGTTGACATAGCATCCTCTTGAATTATGGTGGTCAAACACAATATGTCATTTAGGAGGCATGACTTTTGCATCTAAACTCTTATTAACACAATTTTTACACTATTAGAAAACTCTTTGAATGTAAAATAGTGCGATGAGATACGATATTAAAACAACAAAGTATTCTATATATTTGTATTTGTTATTATTATATTTTCAATATAATAAAATGCTTACAAAAGACTAAATTTAACCCAAAATGGAGAAGAAATCAATAAGTTATTACAAATTAACAAATAAGAATAAGAATGCTTACAAAAATTATTACAAGTAACACCATTTCAATAAATATACTTGGACCCAATGTATTAAGAAATAACGCTAAGAAACACTTGTTCACTGCATAGACTTACCCAATGTGTTGAAAAATAACACTAAATAAGAATACGAATGCTCACTTAAAGTGATTAGAAGTAACACCACTTCAATAAATATACTGAACACAATGTATTAAAAAATAACACTAAGAAGCACTAGTTCACTACATATTTTTTCAGCATGAAAAAAAGCTTTATATTGAACTAGTTCACTACATATGCTTACACAGTGTGTTGAAGAATAACACGAACTGTGTACACCTTCACTACAGCTAAAACATTTTCACCCATTTCTATGCATTTTATAAACATTTGCTCTCTTCCATAATTGTTGGCCGTTTCTCCATTGTTATGCCACAGTCCATCCTCGCTTATCTTCAGTTTCCTCAGTCGTGGATTCGCTTTAACAACGAGCGACGACACAATGGAGAGAAGTGAGCAGGAAATTAACATCTCACAACAGCTTATTGCTGTGAGGAGTTCTCGAGTTCGAAGCGCATGCTGCCAACGATTTGTTAAATATTCCAATCAGAATGCCATGTATCCTCTCTTTTATTAATAGTTGCGGCCATGCAAGCATATCGTTGCACAGCAAGATGAATTATCAAGAACATAACTGGTTCAGATTTATGTCATTTTCAATCAGATATGGAGAGTGCCAAACCTGAAATATGAGAGAAGCCGCGGGCATCGATGTTGGAATCACAATAGTTGTAGTAATTTGAAATTGAAGTTATTTCGGATTTTGATTATTATTTTAAAATTGAAAGAATATTAGTGAAGTTATTGAACGAAGAGGCTTATTCTCTAGAGATCTGATGGACCAAGATTAAGTTCAGGAATATTGGATAAAAAATAGTATTCTATTTAGGGTTCTCATCGATGAACGCAATTTACATACCCGGTTATCCTACATGGGTAAGCCCATTATTATAGTCATGTATGCTCAGTACGGAGTTCCATTGAAAAAGGGATGGGTAATTCAAACATGGAATGCTACTCATACTCATTTTATATTTCTTTTCGCTTTGGTTGGTATATGATAGGAGTGGTTGAAATTGTCTATTTGCACTCAACTTCTTGAGTCACCAGAATTTGGAAGGAAGAAGTTGTTTCACTATCCATATGGTTTTATAATATTGGTTCCACGGCAAACTACAGGTTCTCAAAGATCCATTGAAAATGAATTGGCTAACGGTTTATTCTACTTCTGAAATTAAAGCAATGTGTTGTGTATGTTTATCTATTTAAAATAAAATAAAAAATAATTATTTTTATATGACTTTAAATATTAAAATAATTAAAAATAAAATATTATTAAATAAACTTAATATTTCTATTATATTAATCAATGTTATTTAAAAATCTTATACCTATTTTATTCCATAATTATCCTTCTAAAAATATCCTAAAATCTAACCAAATAAACTTAAATCAATATTAAAATAAATCTATACTGATTTCTTCAATAATTATCCTTCTAAAAATATTTTAAAATCGAACCAACCGGACTTAAAAGTCAATTTATTTTCGGACGTCAATCTTATTCCATAAGCAACAGCAAATGTTCAAACAAACGATCGAACAGCCAACGTTACCCCGATATTCCGGGGATATGGGAATAGCAGCGTTGTTTGACACGTGGCGAAGAGCGGGAGGAAATAAAAACAGTAGCTCTCTTTCATACGTGATAAAACCGTCTGTGAAAGGATGGCGGCCGCTACCGTGGAGCCGATTAATTCACGAATCAAACGCTACACCCAGATTAGGAAGCAACTGAATGTTACCAAATTAAATCTTTGCCCTTCCTTTCAAGGAGTTGATGAAGAATATTTTGAATTCACATCTAAAACTGCATTTGATTATAAATTTTGAGATATTTTAAAAATTGGAATTTAAATAGATATATATATTTTTTAATCTTAATATAGAAATAGAAGTAGATTTATAAGAAGAGTTTTGGCGTAAATCACATAAAAAAGACCTTTGTCGACTAGTTGGTTCGAAACACGTCGACAAAGGTCTTTTTAGGACGAACCACACTAGTTGATTCATCGTCCTGACGATGAACCACACTAGTTGGTTCAAAACGCGTGGACAAAGGTATTTTTATGTGATTTACGCAGAAGCTCTTCTTATAACTATGATGGATCACAAAAGCCTCAATTCTACGGAAGTAGACTTTTTATATTAGGCTAAAAAAAATTACAAAATCCTTTAAATTCAACTTCTTTCTTTATATGATTTTTGGAGATTCTAAAGTCATCATTGATCATGTTCAGTCAAAACACATCATAAAAAATATCAATCTTTCTGGATAGCTGAACAGGATTGAGGCTTTATGGAGTTGCAGGAGGAACTACACAATGTCACACATTGACAGGGATAAAAACAAAAGGGCAGATGCTTTATCTAAAATAGGCCTATCATCTCCACAAGGTGTCTGGAGGATGTAGATAACAGTGGACAACATCTCTTACCAGATGCAAGACTTTTGCTTGCCAGGTACATAATTTTTTATTTTATGAGGACTATCTGGTATGTATCTGTTTTCCCACTATTTTGTTTTTCCAAAAATTCTCATATATATTAGTCATATGATCCAATTCCTTCCTATCTGTTGTGCGTATATTCATATATTTCTCCATCTGAATTATATGTAGCTGAACAGGATATGTTTCTCTTTGATCCTCATATCTGCCATATCTAATGGTTTTCCATACATATATATTGATGTACAAGTTTCTTTGATAAATATAATACAAATATATAGCTATAAGAAGAGCTTCGGCGTAAATCACATGAAAAAGACCTTTGTCGATCCGTTTCGAACCAACTAGTGTGGTTCATGTCCTGACGATGAACCACACTAGTTAGTTCGAAACGCGTGGACAAAGGTCTTTTTCATGTGATTTAGGCCGAAGCTCTTCTTATAACTATGATGGATCACAGAAGCCTCAATTCTACAAATATATAACTTTTTCGTACTATTGAAATTTCCTAATTGAAAAATATCCAGTTCCTTTATGTGAATCACATATTTACGGAGCATCTCAGTCAATATAAATGCTTCAACAATAAAAATCCATATTTAAGAAACAATTTAACGACCAAAATATATTCAGGAGACAATTAAGTAATCAGGCATAGCTTATACAAACAAGAAACAAGAAAAGAATAATGGTATGTGGGGATCTCACTACTACATCCCACTCCACTCCATTATGATGCTATTGTATTCCAAAGGTACAAATATTTGACAAAGATGATGTCAAATCAAGCCTAACACACAGAAGCCATTAATCAGATAATATCAGTGATGCCAAAGGACCATTTTCAGGGCTTGGGACGGGTGTAAATATAATCGCTGTCTTCATATTCATGATTTTCCTGGGTTTCTTTCAAGTCATCTTCATTGGAGGTTGAATGCACGTTTTTCTTTCCAGCCGGTCCTTGCCCTTCGCATTCCGATATCTTATGATCTCCACCCTGCATAACCAAGTTCTGTAAGTACAACTTTCTCCAAAGTTCAAATTCAAGAAGCAATTCACAAATATGAATTTTGATAACTCATATCTTACTTTGTTGGGGGTGGAATGTGCCTTACAATTGGAAACCCAAACTTCACTCTCTTCTGCAATTAAAATAAAGTGAGACCAACTCAAATCAAATCAATGTTTATCTATTAAAAATATATACAAAATCAGAATAAAAATAACTCATGCTCAGTGCCTCTCATACCTTGCGACAGCAATCGCAAGGCGATTGAGTGGCAAGTGAGTAACGATATCATCACAACCAACACCAACAACTTCGCCATGTGGAAAACTGATATGATATTGCTCTTCACAACGAACTCAGATAATCACTGAACAGTCTAGACTCTAAACATCTGTAATGGATGCAAGCAGCAGTTAGAGAGATTTATAGAGGGCAGTTGACAGATTTGTCGTCGTCATGGTGATCAATAGTCAAAAACACAAACGTTACGTACATACATATCTGTTACAATAATAAAAATCGATGAATTCGTACTGCGTCGACTTTATCACACGTAAATTTGTCCATGGTAGGGCAGAGCACCCTGGACTTTATCGCTCCCTGGCAGATGCATTGAAAATTGCAAAACCCCAAACCCCATTATGTTCACATCGCATTCTTCAACCATGTGGGCGTGGTCCAGACTCCACACATATCTGGTTTGGCTGCCCGGTATAAGTAGGTTGGATTTCTGGAAAGTTCTTCAGTATATTTTTCTTTTTGATTAAAATGTCTTAGGTTTAGAGTTGACAATTTTAGTCATCATCACTAACAAATAAAACTCATTTATACCTCATGATGAGTAGACTGTCAGATGTTTTAAACACATTTTACAATTAAAAAAAAAAAAGAAAAAAAAAAAAAGAAAAGAAGTGTACAAGGTAATCATTTCACTGAATAAAAAGAATTTAAGAATTCTATTTTTTTAGTGTTTGAATTGTTTTTTGATAATGAAAATGGATTCAACCCTCTCAAAAATTTTATAATCACTCAAAATTTAACCGTTATAATCTAAATCTCCAAAAATTTATGATAATTTTTCTCAAAATCTTACTGAAATTTCCATAATTTACCAAAAAGAATTATAACCTCCTTAAACTACTGTTTTCAAAAACAACATCATCATCATCTAGTTTTTCTGGCAGTTTTTAAACTACGGTTTTCAAAAACATCATCATTATCTATTTTTTCTCACTGTTTTTAAATACTTACCGTTATGACAATTTTTCTCAAAATCTTACTGAAATTTCCATAATTTACCAAAAAAATTATAACCTCCTTAAACTACTGTTTTAAAAAACAACATCTTTTCTCGCAGTTTCTAAACTACGTTTTTCAAAAACATCATCATTATCTAGTTTTTCTCACAGTTTTTAAATACTTACCGTTTAACTGTCACATGTTGCATCATCTATTGGGAGCTTTTTATGTCAATGCTTTCATTTTGTTTTAATTGATGTCAATGCTTACATTTTGTTGCAATTAATGAATGTGGCAACTTCAACCAATGAATAGGCTGGGGCGGTGTGTGTCCAAGTCAAATCGGCAAAATCAGTTTGTCAGCGTCCATCAAAATTCTTGGTCAATCCACATCTTGTTTGGTAGGTGGCCATCAAATGCGGTATGATTCATGGCGAAGCTTCCATTCATTCATGGTCAAGATAGGTTTTTTTAAGACAACTCATCTCTAACTTCTTGAAAAAGTGAGCATGGTTTTGGAGCAATTAACTATATATTAATGTTTTTAATGCTAACTATCATTTATTATTGGATTTTCATATTTTGGCAAATGACTCTCTTCTAAGGTTACCACTTCGATATTTTTCCGGCCCTCGAAGTCAGCCTTGGGGTTGCTTTCACGCAGTGTGTATGGACGATGACCCTCTGCGTTAAGGTGAAAACGAAGTTTATGATAGTCCATGAATCTCTTCTAGATGGATGAAGAATACAAAGAAATTTTCTCTTTTTCTGGTAAAGATTTTAGTGAAATTATAACCAGAATAGATCTCTCTGATCTTAATTCCAGATCTCTGAAAGGATCAAATCTCTTGAGGTGTAAACCTCTTTTTTGAGTGTAAAACTTGAGGAAAGGTTTGCACATCTAGAGATTTGATCCCTCCGGCCCTTGATAGATCAGCGGTTAAGATGGATCTAGGTTGATAGATCTGAGGCTAAGATGAATTTAGGCTTATGACTGGTTAGTGTGCGGTCATACAAAATTTATTGAACATCTAATTATTTTGATCATTTTAAATATGATAAATATATCTAAGATTAATTCGGTCAATTTAATTTTAACTTTGTTTAGTTACCTCAGTTTGTTGAGATGAGAGAGATTATTAGTAAGTTGAATGATGAAATAAAAATTTTAAGTGCACAGTGACAATGTAACAATGTTGAATGATAGAAAACATGAATAATAAGAATATAGTCAATTTACACACAATCTTCATTGGGATAAATCAGAAACTATTTTTTTCTACTATTCTTATTGTCACACTTATTAGTTATTTTCTATTACCTCGTTTTTAATGCAAAGTGATTAACAATGTTGAATGATGGAAAATCAGAATAATAAGAATGTTAACCAATTACAAATAGTTTACAGTTTCAGGAAGAATACATTTTAAGTAAGTGAACATTTTATTTAGGATGAAAATTCAAGTATTGTATTTATGGTTGAGTTACTGTAACACAAAAGTCAATTCACATCATGAATAAATATTGTATTTATGGTTGAATAACTGCAACACAAAAGTCAATTCACTTCATGAATAATGTTTATGTAATTACACTAAGAGAGAGTGTGTATGTTTTGGGGTGAAATAGAGATATAGATGGAGGGTGGCGGTGGGGGGGAGAGGAAGAGGGAAGAAGATAGAGGAAAAGATAGGCTAATAAGCCATTTATTAAAAAAAAAAATCTCATTACTCACTCAACTGACCTAGGCCTTTGTGTGTATGTTTTGGTGGTGAAACAGAGATATAGATGGGGGGAAGAGGGAAGAAGAGAGAGAGGAAAAGATAGGCTAATAAGCCATTTATTAAAAAAACACCTCATTACTCACTCAACTGACATAGGCTTCTAGAAATTACATATCATAGCTCATACATCATACACCCAAACTTCAAATTGTTCATAGAATCTTGTTCATGAGGTTCCCTTCTACTGCTTTTATGTAACAATGCAGTAGATACCCAAGGTTTCTTCTTTGGGTGATTCCCCCATTTAAGCAATCCTCTCATCCATTCCTTCCTGCATAAGTTCACTGACTATAATTGAATTTTCCACCTTCGACATGGAACATGATTTTCTCGTAATCGCGTCTCCTTGATTGGGTAGATCCTCCCTTTCATTATCCAAGCAATTAAAATCCGGAAAACTACAAGGATTAATTGAAACCATGCATGTGGGATTTGTTGTTCCGCATTATCTTTCTGTTCAAGACTCCCTCCTCCTTTTTTATTTGCAGTATCATGTCCATAGTTCTTCAGTATTACGAACTATTCTTTATTAAGTTGAATCTCCTCATGCATGACCATTTCTACTGTGAAAATCACTATTGATTTTACATTTCCTATTTCACGAAACATTTCATCTTTGAAATTAAATGATTTCTGATTTGTTGAAGGTAGATTGCAAACCTCTACTTCAGTTGATTGCTCCTGCTTTCTAATTTTTGTACTGCTAGTAACCAGTTGTTCCTCTCTCATTAAAAATATGTTTAGATCCACTGCCTCTCTGGTACATTTAGTTTTTATAGGTAGTAACACATGATTTTGTCCATCCTTCTCAAAATTTTAAGTGTTCATCCTACCATCATAGTTCACCCTTCTATCATACTGTGAGGGTCTTCCAAGAAAGACATGGCAAGTATCCATATGCACAATATCATAGAGAACTCGTTCTTTGTATTGGCCAATTTGGAACTCCACCTGACATTGTTAATTCACCAACATTTGATGTCCCTTTTGTAGCCATGAAACTTTGTATTGTGTGGAATGTGGAATTCTATCGAGCTGCAACTTCTCCACCATATTTGTAGAAACCAAATTATCAGTACTTCCATTATCAATAATTAATTTGAAACATTTACCTTTTGCCTTTCCTGTTGTCCTAAATAAGCGTATTCTTTCCACAAGTTCATCTTCATCCAACACTTGTTTCAACAACAAAGCTTCTCCTTCTTCCAGTGGGTTGACACATTCTTCCACTGCCTTTGGAGGTTCAAGTTCTGGCTCGGTTTTTGCTAATTGTATCCCTTTTTATTTTCCAATTTTTTTTGGACATTCAGATGAATAATGTCCCAACTGTCCACAAGTGAAACATCTCACCTAATTTATGCTTTTGCCTCTACCCCTTGAAGGAGTCATACTTCCTCTAGCATCGCTAGTTTTCTCTGGTTGTGACTACTGGTTTGAGCCGCAAGTTTCTCCCTTTTGTTGCTTCTCTTTTGTTCCTACACTTCTTGTTCTCATTTTCTGACCTTTCTTTCTCATCAACTTTTCCTCAGCCTTCAATGCAACCTGATATGCTTCCTCAACAGATCTCAAGGAAATTAAACTTATCTTGAATATCAATCCTTAATCCATTGATATACTTGGCAACTCTCTCAAGTGTATCTTCTATGTGTCTTGATCTAATATTCAATTTGTAAAGTTCCTCCATATAGTCCCTAACAGCCATCGTCTTTTACTTAAGATTATGCATCTTTTTAAACAAAATTAATTTATAATATTTAGGAAGGAACGTACTTTTAAATTTAGCAGTCATCCTACTCCAAATCTTGATCTTAGCTTTATTTTTCAATGCCCTTTCTACTTGCACTCCATCCCACCATAAAGCAACATCTCCTCTCAACTTCATAACAACAAATATGACTTTCTTGTCTTCCGGCACCTCTGCATTCTCAAAATTCTTATTCATGGCATTGATCTAATCTGTCAATTCTTTTGGATCTAAACTACCACTGTATGTAGGTACTTCTATCTTCGACCTGAAACCTGGACCAAAAACTGATTTTAGAATTCTAACTTCTGGGGGTTCTTCATCTCTCTCTTCTTCATCTTCTAGAAGTTCTTCTTCCTCGCTGGTATCCCCTGTGTGATAATGATGTCTGGTAGCCTCCATGGCTTCTAGCCTTCATCGAAGAGTTCTTATTTTATCTCTCAATTCTACATTTGCAGCTAGTCTGCCCCTTCCTTGACCTCTACCTCTTCCAATTCTGAATGGCATTTCTCAATAAACAAATCAATTTCAAAATTCAATAAAATCAATTTCCTTTTTCCCTTTCTAGAGAGAATCTCACTTCTTTGATACCAAAAATGATGTCGAAAACTACTGACCAATGCTCATTTAAACATAATAATAAAAAATGAAGCTTTGAGTTTCAACCAAGATTGATATCAACCTTGTTTGTAGTAAATATATGAAATCATAATATAACATCAACATTAGAGTGATATCATACCCCACTATGCCTTTTAAATAAAAAAAACAATACATGGAGGTCAACCTCAGTAATGCCCTACCATCACAAGTCAAGCCATTAAACGTTGACTAGCCATACACAATTCATAGGGAAGAAGGGTCATTGTAATGGATTCCTTCCAGTGGTGTTTTATAGTAGGAAACATGAGCACGAGTGGAATCTCTTGCTGAGCCAAAACACCTCCTCTTACACATTGATAAGAACCTTTGTAACATTGGGTTGTGATTGTACCATAAGTTGTATCGAACACTAATTCCGCACTGATTTGTTAACACTCACAAATACACCCACGTTGATAAGACACCACCATAGCCTTGATTACTACTCCGCTTATGGATCCACTATGTTATCACCTCTCTAGGCTCTATTTTCCATAATCGAGTTTAGTAGTGGATTTTGAACCTTGTGTGTAAATCCTCAATGCATTCACTGACTCACCTACATAGAATAATTTTAAAATAAATAAATGTCAATGCTCATGTACAATTTCCTAATAATAACAAATGAATATAATCATTGAGACTAGAAAAGGGAATTTATTATTCCACACACCTACCCTGCTATCGTAGGTAACGATTCTTATATTATTTGTTGTCACATATAAGCTTACCATGACATTTTGTTTAGATCCATAATAGTAGGATCTAAAAATAGAAAACAATCTTAACTAATACTTAACTCTCAATCTCCAGATGATTGGAGCTACATTTGGCTAATAATCCATTTATAAAAGAAACACCTCATTACTCACTTAACTAACCTAAGCTTCTAGAAATTACATATCATAAAAATTATAAGGAATAAAATTTTACGATGCTCCTGCATCAGAGGAAGATATATAGATATGGAGAGAGAAGTGTTAGATAGAGAGAGAAGGGGAAGAGAGAGTGGGAGTGGGAAAGGGAGAGAGAGAGAGAGAGAGAGAGAGAGAGAGAGAGAGAGTATGTTTGGAGGGTGAGTGTTTGGTCAATTTAGTGTTGTCTAAATTGCTATCATAAATTGTCAACCCGGGGCTCGTAAGCTGATGAAGTGAAGTGTACAATATATACTTAAGTAGCCCTTCCTAGTTCTTTTTGTCGTTTTTAGTTGATGTCGAAATTATCTTCCTAATATGATGTGATGAAGTTATAAACAAGTGAGTGAATGTGTGTGTATGTGATGATTTCTAAATGCTTCTTGAATTTTAAAAAGAAAACTTGAACAATGACTTGAAATGGAATTAAAGCATCAAATGAAAGCAAAGCATTAAACAAAAGACTAATGGCACTAGTCCAATACCTTTACTGCTGATAGAAATGGAAATGATATTTACATTAACTCTACTGAAAGCAAAACACTACTCTAGCAATCCAAAAATTAAGTGACAAATCACACTACTTAATTCTCCTTTAACATTCTGCCTTTAGCTGAATTGATCATGTGAAAAAGAAGAGTTAGGAATGAATTAGCAATATGAGTCTAAAACTAAATAAATCAAGCTGCAGTTAGAGAATGTTTTGGTCCCATAAAAGTTAGTGAGTTATGATAAACAGAACCATTAAGAGATTAGCAACTTGACAAAATTTGATAAAGTAAACCAAATAAAGAAACTAGCTAAGCAAGGAACTAAAGAAAATCAAAGCAAAAAGTCAGCAGTTGAGATAAGACAACTTCAGATTCCACTAGTGTTGCAAAGAAGTAAAATCACACTATCCCGGGCTCCTAATCAAAGCTGTAAAAACACATTGATCAGTGATGAAGAGTACAGAAATGTAAGGCAGCATAATTCAAAACTGTACATTAATATACATGATCAAATAAAGAAAAAGAAATAAAGGAAAGTAAGTTCAAAGGCTACTATACAATGGTTGTAGCAGACAGGGGCCCTCCATCCACTTCAACCAAGTAAAAGATCAGCTACGCGGATAGAAACAAAACTGTCTTCTTTGAATTAAATCAACTCATAATAAACACAGTGGGAAGCATAAAACGCTTTATAAAAAGGTCTTCAAAACATAATTTATAGCAGCAAAATATTAACTATCTCAGACTAACTATTCAACGTGTGGAAACGCTTTATTTATAGCAAGAACATCAACTATCCTGTGCGTAAACTAAGCTAACTAACAGCTAGGAAAAAGACACGTTCAGCAGCACCGAGCATGGATCTAGGGAACGGTCATCATGGTTTAATAAATTTGGTGTTGGATTCTTGTCCCCTGCAATCTTCGTGGCTAAAGGAGAAGCCAACTGTGACTTACGTGCTCCAACCGAACACGCAGAGCCGTGCCACCATTTGCAACCTTGCCGTTTGACCAGAGCTACCTCCGCGTTGACCAGGGGTGTAGACGGCCAG
>APFE030098788.1:1103-18003 GCA_000404065.3 Pinus taeda | reverse complement strand
TGCAGGAAAACTACCATCACACCTATCACACAGGGAAAGAAGAAAGATCATCCAGCAAAGTGCTAGGTACAGCTGGATAAGCGGGTGTCTATTCCACACAGGAATAGATCAGGAAATCAGGAGATGCATTGGGGAAGATGAGATTTACGACATATTGAAAGCTTGTCACGATGGTCCTTGTGGAGGACATTTTGCAGATAAAAGAACAGCTCACAAGGTACTGAGAATGGGATATTACTGGCCATCACTTTTTAAAGATGCAAAAAGATATGTGAAGGCCTGTGACAGCTGCCAAAGAATGGGCCAGCCCAACCACAGGGATGAAATGCCACTCAACCCTCAGGTAACTCTCGAACCCTTTGAGAAATGGGCGTTAGATTTTGTAGGTCCTATTAACCCTCCATCCAATCAAAGAATTTACATTCTAGTATGTACAGACTATATGACTAAATGGGTAGAAGCCAAAGCACTTATCAAAGCTAATGAAGAAGCAGTATTAACTTTCTTATTTGAAGAAATTTTCGTTAGATTTGGTCTACCCAGGGAATTAGTCACTGATGGAGGGCCTCCTTTTAACTCCCACGGTTTTAAAGATATGCTTCAAAAATACCATATCAAACATAAGATGACCACACCTTACCACCCTCAAGCGAATGAACAGGTGGAAAGCACAAACAAGGTCATAGAGGCTATCTTAACAAAAACAATAAAGGAGAACAGAAAGGACTGGTTTCAGCGATTGCCCGAGGCTCTTTGGGCCTACAGAACCACCTGGAGAAATACAACAGGATTTTCACCCTATGAGTTGGTCTTTGGAAAGAATGCTATTTTCCCTGTAGAATTTGAAATTAAGACTCTAAGAACTGCCTTAGCTGTTAACCTAGATTTAAATGATGCACAGACAGCCAGGTTGTAGCAGTTGTAGGAATTGGACGAAAAAAGACTAGATGCCGTCCACCAAACAACTATGATACAGCAACAAAGAAGCAGATGGCATGATAGAACCATTAAGCAAAAGCAGTTCCACAAAGGTGACTGGGCTCTTCTTTATGACTCACGTTTTGAGAACTTTCAAGGGAAGTTGAGAACAAGATGGCTGGGACCGTATGAAGTGGACACTGTTTTCCCAAATGGAACAGTTAGACTAGTAACAATTGATCGAGGCAGAACACCACTATTGGTGAATGGCTACCGACTTCGGTTATATCAGCAGCCGATTTCCAAAGAGGACTTCAAAGCTACTTGTATGGCAATAAAGCAATATTCTTTCCCAGAGGAACTTGCTGTCCCTCAGAACACTTGAATTTCTATTTATTTATGTAGCTATTAAAATTAGACATTTTTTTTTAGTAACTAATAATCTCTGCCAAGGATTGCAATATTATATTTTCAGATTTTGCAAATAGAACGTGAGAAGTAGCTGAGAACAGGGATGAAGAAGGAATTACCTTTGTTGCTGCAACACCATCCCCATTGCTGCAACACCATTCCCTGTTGCTGCAACACCATCCTCGTTGCTGCAACACCATTCCCTGTTGCTGCAACACCATCCCCGTTGCTGCAACACCATTTCCCGTTGTTGCAACACCATCTCCGTTGCTGCAACACTATTTCCCGTTGTTGCAACACCACCCTCGTTGCTGCAACACCATTTCCTGTTGCCCCAACACTACTTCCAATCCTCCGACATAATTCTTTGTGACTGCAACACCAATATTGGTACCACGACAGTGAGTACTGACCCAAAATATCCTTTCCACACGAAAGAAATCACTTTTCGTAATGATTACAGAACCTCATCGTCACTTCCCCGTCGTTATCATATTCCCGTGCTTTTAATATCCGCGATAATGATTATCATCTGACAGTAAACGAGAAAAGACGTTGTGACACAGCGATCCAGAAAGGTAAAGGATAAAGGTACGCACGTTTATGAATAAGCATTAAATAATAGATAAGCGGAAAAAGGTGATAGGCACATCAAATGATTACATTCCCCAATCATATCGTTCACACGTAGGAAAAAGGGGGGGGGGTTTACCAAAGCAATTCATTAGTAATGAGCCACGCTAACCCCGCCAACCCGTAAATTCTCCCGGTTGTATGGAAAAACGATAGCACATTGGTGATGTATACCCGGTGAGTTAGAATCGGTCTGTGGCCCGAGTTCTGAGACTTACTGAAGCAATAGCTATGGGGGAGGCCTCATCACGCATAGAACCAGCCACGACAGCAGTTCTGGAGCCTTCCAAGAAATTTACCAATCTGCATTGCAAGCTGGATGGATAGGAATATTTCAGAAGAACTGTTCCCAGACTTCGAAAAAAAACAACAGGTGCCTGGAATCACACGCAATTTGACAGAAGGATACTCTGTCGTCCAAGGAAATTCAGTTCCAGGTCACAGAAGAATTCATATTGGCTGAAGTTATAGGACTTCCAACCCTGGTACAAGATGGTTTCAGCAGGAAACAGGACTTGGACATGCGCAAAAAGGACTTTCTCCGTCCGGCAAGGGTAGAAAAACGAAGGGTAGAGGTGGTAGCATTGCGGTCGTTGCCGCCACCATGGCCAAGAATCGCCAAATTCGTCAGAAGCAGTATCTAACCTGCGAAGGTCGTTACCAGGTAATCTACCAACACGACTTCGTCCTGCTAAATCACTTAAGAAATGGTCAATTAGTGAATATGCCGTATTATTTGTTGGGTTGTCTTAAAAATATGGCACGATATGCTATGAAAGCGAAGAATCCAGCCCTCTCCCTGAAACACCATCGTTTAGTTCAATTGTTGATTAATAGGGCTCTCCCTTTAAACATCCCGCCACCTCCCATTAATCCCCATCCAAGGCAAGAAAGTCCACAGCCTGTGCAGGGCAGTCCCCATCAAGAGGAAACCCCTCGTCAAGCTGAGAATATACCTTAGCAAGACCAGGAGCCTCCTCAACAAATGGACGACACCCCTAAGAAAACCCCTTCGGAAGAACCCCAGCAGACAGAGCATAGCCCCGAACAGCCCCAGCAAATACCTCTGCATGTCATAGAAAAAGAACAAGAAACAGTGGAATTAACTGTGTCTCCCCAGAGAACCAATTCTCCCACCCCCATACTCAGTATCTCCACTGATGATTCTGAAGATAATACCCCAATTATGCAGATTAAATGAAAAAGGCAGCAGCCAAAGGAAACCTTAGTAAAAAGAAAAAGAACGAAGGTTTCAGCCAAAGTACCCACCACCCCGACTATCACTTCAGCTACAAGAATCAGCAGAAAAAGAAAAAATACCTCGTTCTCTGCCTTTTTACCAAAACGAAAAACGGCAGTAGACGAATCCCCTGAGCCCTCCAGCCCACCATCCATTCTTTTAAAACCCCGTACTCCGGCCATCTCCCGAAACCCTTCTCCCTCACCCACAGAGGCTGAGATACAGAGCATTCATAGTTTCGTGGACTCATATCTTAAGGTAGCTGCAACACAAGAACCAGCTGCCGACACCCACAATGATAGTGAGCAAGTGGCTGTAACACAAGAACCAGTCGCTACCCCAGGTGATACACAAGAACCACCTGTGGGAAACTTTGACCAAGTTAATGTAGCAGAACCTCGGCCTCCACTCGGATCTCCTATCCCACAGGATCAGACTACGATACCAGCCCTGCAAGAAGAAATTGAGTTTTTGAAAGCTCAGATTCAGGATTACCAGAAAGAAATAATAAGAATCAAGGAAGCTTATGAAGCAGAATTCAGTTTGCACGTGTTGGCAAGAGCAGCCTCGGCAGCAGATAAAAGCAAAGATACTGAATATATCTGTACAATTTGTGGCGAGATATATTCTCAGGCAGGGTATAGATTAGTGAAGGAGCCAATGGAGGAAGCCCCCGAGGCTGAAAATGAAACAAAGGAGGTTGATGATGATGAGAAACCTGTTGCTACACAAGAACCAACAGGTTCCGAAAGCCCCAGGAATGTGCAGATGGACGAACCTGTTTCAGAAGAATTATAGAATGAGAACCCTGTTGTCACACAAGAACCAACAGGAGTTTCACAGCAAATGCAGGTGGAAGACCCAGCTTCAGAAAAGCTACAGAATGAGAACTCTGTTGTTACACAAGAACCAACAAAGGAAATGCAGAAGAAAAATCCTGTTGTGACACAAGAACCAACAGGACCTTTAGAAGAATCGCAGTCGGTCAGACCCGTTGACACACAAGAACCAACAGGTCGTCTGGAAAACATGCAAGATCAAAGACAGGAACTTATTGCAACACAAGAACCAGTAAGTTCCGATGCTACCTAGACTATTATGGAAGAAGATGCAGAATCACCCCGGCTTACCCAGACAACTACAAAAGAAGAGCAAACAGCCCCAGAGGAGAATAAGAAAGAAGCTTTCCTGGAAAGTGATGTTGGATTATTCCAGCTCACGGAACAGACAATGTCAGTTGATGCCTACATGCAAACAGAACCCCCTACTGTTAAAGATGCAGGGGTAGAAACAGAGAGTTTTCTGGAACTCAAACACATATGGTGGAGAGAATATCATCAATCTCAAGGGAAAGCATTCGAACAACAGAAAGAAACCTGGCTTAATCATGCCTATAAGAACTGGAACGCACTAGAACAGTGCAGGGCACAGCATAAAGAAATTAAGGAGCTAAAACACAGGATGTCCTTGATGTTTGAGCTGTGCCAAAGGATGCTTGCAGCAAGGAAGCCATCCTTCAACTATGCCACATTCTTGAGGGAAAGGCTTGCATTTATTCAGTTGAAGGCTATCAAGGAAGGGAGACCCTATCAAGTGGTCACAGCTGATCAGTTCATGGCAACTTTTGCAAGAGCACCCAAAAATGACCAGAATCTGCTATGCGAATTATACCTCCACAATGAGGCGGTATCCGAAGAAAGAAACATCAATATGATACCCGTAGTAGGTGATACACAATTAAGAGCTTTCATTTCTTTTCTGGCAAACCAGCTCACCTGGCAAAATGCCTTTGTCTCAGGCTTCCAGAACGAACAAAATTGCCTTTTATGGATTCGAGCTGAACCTCAGAACCCTGCCGCCTTCATTTCACAGCATTTAAAAATGATAGCCAATAATGAAATGAAAGATCATGTCATGAAACTGCGAACAGAGGTCCTAACAGACTGTCAGCAGTACATAAAAACTAAAGCATCATTGGCTGTGGAGGCAAATAAACTATTTTGGAATAACTACCCTACAGAAAGGAAAGAGTATCACCCATATAACCCATCAAATCTTTAGATGGCATTATCAAGGGTACCCCGGTATGTTGGAAGCATGAAAATCTGTGCAGAAAAATGGATAGGCTACAGGTTTAAGTTCCCACTTTTATGGTTACCAGGTGAGCAGTACAAGGGGAAGTTTGAACTTTCTAACACTGAAGAGACAACAATGTGGAAACAGTTGAGAACTGTTTATGGTTTCAGAGAACGGTTCGATGATCCCTCCTTCAGCTATTGTCTCAGTAATCTTCATTGCTCGACCCAGTTCTCCGACTCCGACTCAGATTAGACATTGCATGGGGACATGCAATCTCTTCAGTTGGGGGGGATGTTGGGACTCGCAATTGATCAGTTTTTGACCCTATCTTTTGCCATATATTTATCCTTTTTATAGTAATAAGCAACAGCTTTTATTTCATAAGGATATATTAACCCCAAGGTATGAAGTGACCTTCCGCAAATCTATATTTAATTGTTTACTTCATATTCGTAAGTATCTTTTCACTTATCTATGGAAATGCTGACTAGAATCGTTAAACAACTGTCATAAGCTTGCAGGAGTATAGTGAACGGTTGCTGCAACACGAAAAACAGCAACTACGCAGTTGCTGCAACACGAGAAACAGCAACTGCGCAGCTGCCACAATACCAGCAACAGTAATTATCCAAAGCAGCTATTTTGTAGCCACGGACAACAGATGGCAGCTATCTAAAAGATGATAACGTGGCATAATCAAGCGGAAGAATAGAGAAGGAGCATACAGTTAGCATGAACAACATGGGGAAATAGCGAAGGAAATAGCAATCCTGAGAAGACAATCAGTTATTCACCGTGTACAGCCGAAGCTCCAGAAAAGGATGCATTATCATATGGTTGTAACAGCATTCTAATTTGCTTATTTTTAACCACACAGTATTAACTGAAAAGCTGTAATATTCTATTGTAAATAGATGTCTCCTCTATAAAGAGGAGACATCTACATGAAACGGGGATAGTCAGTCTATAATAAAGTTTTGAAGAACATCAGCAAGTCTGAGTTCGATTGTACTCAATCTTTTTGGCAGATAAATATAAACTGGTTCTGAGCACTTGAATCCGTTTCCCTCTTTTCGGGGAATCTTGTGAGAAGGACTGGGCCCACCTTCCTCACAATATTCACCCATTTGTTTTCCTGTTGATTGTGTAGATGTATGGTAAGTTCTTCTTGGCACTCTGTGTGGATTTAGCAGTATTACCTCTGGTATTCCTTGCTTTACAAGTACTTTGTTTCATTGCTTTTTGAGTTTGTTTCTCACTGGTGAATGAGAGTGCTGTGTGCGTTAGCACTTCTGATAACAGAGGCAGGTGTTGGACGTCCCCATCAGGAGGATAGGGTCCTGGTCCTCTAACAAAAGAACATCCATTATTTCGTTTCTCAGATTTGTAATTTTAATTAGTTGTTTTCATTTTAAGGTACTGTAATGATATAACATAAAAAGTACGTATGCTACAGCTTTTGATGCTTTTTGGGTTTTAAGTACATACAGTACGCATTGCCTTTGAAATAAAAGGACTTTCCCTGGTCGATAATTAATGTGGCACTTGAATGTTTAATTCACAACAATTCAACTAGCCAACAATAGTAAATTCAAATGTACTAATGTAGGAATACCATTCAACTCAAAAGCACAATATCTTACCCATTTATGAACTCTCTTCTTTGTACATGTAGCCAATTTTACTAACCAAGATTTTGCATGTACTTCTTTATTAAAATACACTTATCCACCAAGTCAGGATTGACATAACTATAATTAGATCGAGGATCAATCAAAATAGAAACAAATTGATAAAAAATCTTACCATCCATCTCAATTATAGATGTCTAGTTATTTTCTAACCAGTTATCGAGTGGTACACAGATACAAGGAATTGTCTGCCCAATATCCCCAACATTTTACGCCTCCTGTTCACTATAGATATGAAGTCTACCACCATGATTCTATGGATAATCTATCTTAAGATGTTCCTTGCCATATGACCAACACTCCAACCATCCTATACCATCACCTTTATTCTGGTGTTGTGACCCATGTTCTTATTTAGCTATGTTGAACTTCTTGTATGGCGCAACATTCTCTTTCTCTTCTACATTTTGAGACCTTTTTCTTTTCAAATGCAATTTACCTTTACCTTTATCTTTCCTTTTCAATCCTTGCTGACATTTTGTCTTACGCTTTGACTATTCATAGCAATGTTTCAATTTCCCAATAACTTCCTCAAGTGACCGAGGCTCATCATACTCAATTTGATCTCTAAATGATAATGGAAGTCCACTGAAAAATATCTGAGCTTTGGCCTTTCCATCCTTAATATATTGTACATAACTCAATAACTCCAAGAACTTGGTCATATACTCCTCATCTATCATTGATCTCATCTTTAGCTCATAAACGCCTTGGATTTTCTATCATAGTACCTTTTTGACAAGTATTTCTTCCTGAAGAGTCTCTTGAATTCATCCCAACTCAAGTCTTATGCCCTGATGTCTCCGACCCATTTTACATCTTCCCACCAAATGTTTGATTTCCTTTTGAGGCTAAAGATAGCTATTATGGCCTTCATATTCTATGTGTACTCATGCAGTTCAAAGAACTTCTTTATCCCAAGTAACCAAGCCTCTGCATCCTACGACTTCTTGAAATCCCCATCAAAAGTAGGTGTCTTAGATTTCTTAAACTCTTCTATAATGTATCCCCTGTCACTTCTCATGTAATGGTGATAATAGTGACGATCATAGTTCCTGTCAGAACTAGAACTCGAACAGTACCTATGTCTATCACCTGTCCTATCTTGAGTGTCCAAGAACCTGCCATGTTTGATCGTGGCATCCCTATCCGACCCATGCCCACTATTATGCTCCTATACAAATAGGTGTCATATTTCATGATTGACTTAATGAGCTCTGTAATATGCACATACCTTTTCTTGTTGCAAAGGTTTTCCATATTGTCAAAAAATCAAAAAATTTAAAAATGTAAAGAGAATATACCCTAAAAGAAAAATCAAAGGGTAAAAAGAATAAAATGGTCAAAAAAGTGAAATAAATGAACCCCAAGCAAAAATAGACCAGGAAAGTGTGCAAGTCCAAATGCCACTACTATTTCGTTTTCTGTAATAAGCAATTGTGTGTAGCTTGTTAAAATTTTGCTACAATTTATGAAGATTCAAACAGCTTAAATTTGGCTCATTCATATTTTAATTTCATGTCTTAGAGATAGAGAATAAAATCTAACCAAACTATTTAATCTTGGCAGATAAGTAGATAGGTAGAGTAAATAAAAAGGAGTTCAATAGTTTAATCTGAGCCCTCAAACAAAAATAGACCAGGAAAGTGTGCAAGTCTAAGTGCCACTACTATTTCATTTTCTGTAATAAGCAATTATGTGCAGCTTGTTAAACTTTTGCCACAATTTATGAAGAGTCAATAAGCTTAAACTTGGCTCATTCATATTTGAATTTCATGTTTTAGAGATAGAGAATAAAATTTGACCAAACTGTTTAATCTTGGCAGGTAAGTAGATAGGTAGAGTAAATAAAAATGAGCTCAACAGTTTAATCTGAGCCCTTGGATGTATAAGTGCAGACTTAGGTGGGCTTGCCATGTAAAGAAAAGAAAAGTTGATAATGGTTTTTTCAGTCTAAGTGCACTCAAATAAAGAAGGAAAAAATGCTAGGTTAAAGTAGGTAGGGTAAGTAGATGGTGTTGCAGAATGATACTTGTGATGACTAATGTCTCTAAATGTGTTACATTTCACTTTTATCACAAATGCAAGGCAGACATTATACTTGATGCAGTTCAAGCAAGAAAAGGTTAAATAATTAACTTCCATTCACATTTTTCCGTCAAGATTTCATTAATTTCCCCTAAGTATTAAGGTCTTTGAAAATCAAAGGGGCTCAAAGCATTTCTTTGACTTATGGAGGGACCGGACCCTCGGCCCAATGATCTCAAAGTCTAGGTACTCAAAATCATCCATTTGTTATTCATCTCGTTTCATAAAGTTTGCCTAAGTAAAAGTCCTATTTTACTTAGGAAAATGCATAATATCACCTAAAAACCCATTTTCCCACTTTAGCCTAAGTTTAATGTAAATATTTAACACTTACTTAGCGCTTGTTTTCATTTCACTTCATGTTAACTATTAACATATTTATTATATAACTCCCAAATAAATTTTAACCCTTCCCATATTAAGTAATTACATATAAATCCCCAAAATATTATGTATCCCTGCCCCGGTTAAATATAACCATAAACGCTATTAAACAGGGATTAATAAATTTATCTGGAATTTATTAATAACCTTCCTTGCTTCACCAAAATACGGGATTAATTAACCGTTTGAGTTAATTAATAACCATCCCCCTGACCAATCAAAATGCCCCCGATACGATTAAAACTTTGTTTATTATTCCAGGCCCATTGTATTAAATCCCCACCATATCCCATGCCCATCCACCGTCCAATCAATCCATTTTCATCTGACAGTTGAGGACAATATCGTGCCCCCCCTAGTGATCGCGCTTTAACTCGCAATCACCAGGCGGTTTTGCCCTTGTACTCCCGCCACGTGTCACGCAACCGATGTGATCGCTCGCCCTCTGCCCGATACCACTTGACTCCAAAAATGGTGTGATACAAACCACTTACCACCCTCCACACAATGACAAGACGTCACATCCAACTTACGTCATCCACCCAATAAATGCAAAAAGACCCGCCAACCTGAAGTTCGTTAAATAAACAATAAAATGTCATTTTCGTTGTAGTTTTCTACGTCCCAAGCTCCCATGCAAAATTAATGATCGAGTCCACTGTTCTAGTTTCCCAACTGCCACCCGACTAGAAAGACTACAACAACGAGCTCACAGCCTGTCAACCAACCTTCCATTGTACGATTTTCTTCTTTAACACAGGTATTTATCCAGTTTGCCCTGCAACCCCGTAATTTCAGTTTTCCACTGAGAAGTCTACCAGAGAAAGGTCAAATTCAAGTTAAAAATAGTTTGTAGCTGCCATAAAAAAACCCCAAACCTGTTGTTTAGTCTGTTTTCCCATAGAAAGCCCGAATTCCATTTTGAATACACAATAACCAAATATGGAAGCCCCTATAGCCCTGAATGTCGTGTCCATGAATGCACCACATAAAGACTTAGATTATCTACCCCTGGTCGACAAAGATTTTCAAATAAAAGATTTATCTGGTGATAGTAACCATCTCAAAATCTTCTGCCAAATCAAAGATAGTCATCTGAGTAAGTCTGACATTTTTGGACTATGGGAATCTAACCTTCCAATGTATTTCCTCCCCTCAGTCCATGTTTTCCCAGAGATAATTCATCACTGATATGCCAATTATGACCCTGTCCATAGAGAAGTTATGTCCCCATCCCAAACTGTCCTTTTCCCCATAACTGCTAAATCTATGAATGAAATGATACAGTTCCATTCCACTCAACCCCTTGCTCCTCTTTCCTTAGGATATCTACTTGAAAAAGCCTCTCAGTTATCTCAATCAGAAATAAACCGCATTGCTCAATTATTTATGTTACCAAGCTACCAGCCCAAGGGTACACCTCCATATCTGCATACTTGTTTCACTGAAACTAGTAGACTCATTGTTGACGTGATATCCCTGATAATGGGATTCAACTCCAGTGAATTTGTTGATAATACTACCCTAGTGTTACTATCAATCTTCACTCCAGGACAGCCCCCTGCTGTCAAATATGACTATGCCACTTTCATTGCCAATAAAATCCATGATCAATTCATGAACTTGGAAAGAGAAGGAGTTTTCAAATACACATCTTTTATATACCACCTTTTGTTATATCATCAACCAAACAACTTTCCTTTCCCCATCAGGAAATTGGACTCAAAAGGAAATCAAAGGTCAGTGATCTTTTGGAGTTCAATCTTTCATAAAACCCTGGAGTCTCCTTACACTTATAATGAGTTCATTGATTTATTCATACATCCAGCAACTGCTTTGTTGATAGGAATTTCCCCTCCTAGGATTAGTGGTGACATGAAGAAAATTCTCCAACTCTCTAAGCAGTACAGGATAGGTGACTGGTACCTGTATAAAAACCACACAAAAATCAGAATTTATGGGTGTGAACTTTGCCCTTTCAAGTTGCCTAAATATGTTCCCATGAGATTATTTGCACTAGAGTATTTCAGATAGATCATCAATGCAGATTTGGTCCATTTTTGTGCTGCAAAGAAGAAAGCACAATTAAGAATAAAGAACCAGCTAGGCCCTTTTGTCATCAATTCTAGAGATGCATGGCAAGAAGCTGAAAAGATTTTAGAAGACTGCCTTAAATCAAGAAAAAGTTTTTGGTAGGTGCCATATGACCCTAACAGTTTCATATGTGACAGAAGGACAAAAAACATGTTATCTCCCTATATCCACCATAGGATCCCAGAGATTGAGAATTTTTCAAACATGGATGAATGGGTAGAAGGGACCCTAATAGAAGATATTAGTGAATAGGAAAAAATGGAAAATGCTATGAGAGATCCTGAAAAGACCTTTGACCTGGACTCTTTTGGACAGTTACCATTCAAGCTACCTCAAAGATCAGACGTTGGTACATCTTCTGCTGGAACTTCTCAGTAGCCTCCACAGGAATCCAACATACCAACTACAGGAACTTCCAAAGGCAAAGAAATAGAGACCAAAAAGTGGCCTACAATGACAGATCAGCCTAGAATATCCAAAGAATAGAGTCAAGTGCAAATTCCTTCAGCCCAAACTAAAGTAGCAGAAAGTCCAGCATTGCAAACTCCTCTAAATGAGGAAAGACATAAAAAGAGAGACAGAGAAACCACCACCCCTATCAGTGGACCCACAGGAGAGCCTGGAGAAAAGAGGCAAAGACTGAACCCTCTGTCAGAAGAGGAAATAATTAAATAAACTGTAGACAGCAAGAGAGAAGAAAGAGCTAGCCAACAAACTTTCACAGTGGGAGGAACATCTGCTAGCTCACAGATGCAAGAATTAGAAAAACAACACAGTACAGAAATGTCATCCCTTAGGCTAGAAAGCAAACAAGCCTCAGACATCAAGAAGACCTTCACAGAGATAAAAGCCAGAAATGATCCCATAAGACTTCAAATTTACAGTTAGTATTTGAAAATGGCCCCCACAAACTAAAAGAGATTAATGTCAGCCTATGTCATTAAAGAAGAAAAATGTTAATGAGTTACTTTAAGCTGAAGGTAAAACAACCCCAGTCAGTAGCAGATTACATCAGAACAAACTTGGAGGAACTAGCCAAAGATATTCATCCTATGGACCAAATTGAACTTCACAAGAATACTGGGGAAATGGTCTATTTCGCACTGACTGACAAAGAAATGTTGGCCCACAAGTTACAAAATTCCTTGGAAAATACAACTACTCAATTAAATTTGGAGAAAGCCTCTTCTGTGGCCAATAATAACAGAATCAAATCATTGGAAGAGATCATCATTGGATTGGGACATGATCCCAAAGATGCTAAAGGCATAAATGCACTAATCAAGAAAAAAGAAGAGGAAATTGCTGCCCTGAGGAAACAACTGAAGCTACCTCCTTCAAGGCATCCACAAACTGCAGAAGTTATACAATAGAAATCTGAAGAGGATATGATGGGTGTGCTCTTGAAACTTAATGAAAGATTAAATGACACAAAGCAGGCATTAGAAAATCACTGAAGGAAAAGCAGGGAGAGTCAACCTCTCAGCCTCCTAAGGTAATCCCCATAGTCTCAACTACAGACCCCTCTACACTTGGAACAACATTAGCGCCAAATTTCCCAACAGTCACAATAGAGGTAATCACAGGTACAATTGCAACAGGTACATCAACAACAGGAAAAACACCAGGCATCAGTGCTAATTTAAGCACAGAAGAATTAATAAAAGCCATGGAAGAAATGAGATTACAAGTTACAGAGCTGAAACAGGTAAAAGAGCAATTGGCTAAGGCAAAGAAAAATTATGATATCTCCAAAATAAGTGTTGTGGAAAAAACTAGGGAGATTAAAGCCTTAGAAAGTAAAGTGAAAACATTAGAACAAGAGCTCACTTTTGATAATCCCGTAGCAAAGATTAGGAAGATCCTTTGGACTAACATCATTTAGTCTATAAATGATTTTTGGCCATCTATCCAAGTGATATATGAATAGATCGACTTATTAAAAATAGCCCATGGAGCAATTCAACAGACAAGAGTGTTAGAGTCGGTCTTGTCATCCCTCCATCAGAGATCATTTCTCTTATTGCATTTCATTTTTAGGTGTGTCATTCAGCTCATTCATCTGCATTCCCTTAGGGGCATGCCATTGTCTGATGGAAGGGCTTTGTTTTCTCGTTTCCCTCATGTTTATACCTGCCGGGTTGGTCGAAATTTATCGAAGTTCATCAAAGTTGATTTCAGCCATTTACAGTCATAGAAAGTATTTTAGTCAAAAAGAGTCATTTCAATTTCTAGGTCTAGGGTTTGGTCTTCAGAATGTCAAATAACGCCCACAAGTCATGAGGATGTCTTCAATAAGTTTTCATTCCAAAATTCGTATTATCAATAATGCTAAAGGACGTTTCTTCTTCAAAACATTGTTTTAAGGAAGAAATCGTCAAATTAATTGTTTGTAATAAGTATGTATTTATAAAGTCCTCCGTCATGAAGTACTTCAAATGTAGCCTCTGGTAATCCTTTGCCGAAGTCCAATGCCACCATCCCTGCAAAAATCAACCGAGAAAAGCCACCATTTTAAGCCAAATTCAAAAAGGAAATTTGAAAAACAGAGTTGTATTAAAATGTGAAAAAGTGCCGATGCCAAACATTACAAAGATGGGTTTTGAGAAAAAAAAATCAAAGCCATGTCTCTATCAAGATATTTCTATGCATATCAACGTCATTTACATTCAAGAGCTCATGTGAAAGCTAACTCAAGCTATGGAAGGGAAAAACTTGTAAATTTTCAAGCCAAGACTGCATTTAGAGTGCACGCGACGCATTGAAGGAAGTCACGACACATCCAAAAAACGCGACACATTGGGCCGATTATGACAGAGTTAATTTGCTCTAGCACAGCGCACAGAGCTAACGCAGCACACTGGGTGTACGCGCGGCTCACAGAGCCTCCAAGGCAAAATTCATCATAGCTTCAATAAAAATCAAAACAATTTCATTTCTTCTGCTCTAACTAGGTTTTTCGAATTGGATGGAAATTCAAAATTGAACGTATTGGATATGGTTTTGTCTCCTACGCAAGAGATAGGACCTCAAAAGTCCCTTGCATTTAGTGCTGATGGATCTAAGCTTGCTACTGGAGAAGAGGATGGACTATAGACTCACAGCAGTCCACTTATTTGATTCTCATCTTCGTAGTGAACCAGAGAAATATACTAATGTTTTGTTGTTGTCTTTGACAACCATGATGCGTCTAAAGCTGCTACACAATAACGTATTGTCTGAGATGGATCTTATTGAGAGTTATAGAGATCTCGTGCAAACTCTTTCATATTTACAACAATATCTAAATCAGGATCATCGTATATAAAACTCACCAATGCATTGTGTGAGGTGAATGAAGACTTTTCCTTGGTTAGTTTTGCAACCTTGGACATCCAGGATAAGGAAAGTATTGTAGATCTTGTTAAGCAAATGGATATGTGTTCGCTGGTATTGAAGGAGATTTTGGTGAGATTAGCAAAATTGCAGTTGGGCCCGTTAATTAACAATACATTTTTTTTTTCCTTCATTAAAGGCGAAATCTTATTTAAAAGCCATTTTTATTAACAGTTAGTTTTTATTCAAACGAAAAATGTAAAGGATAAAAATCAAAGGCCGAAGCCTAAATTTAAAATGAAGATATCAACCATAGTAGATAAATAGGATTGGAGGCCTATTTTTGTATTCAGTTACGATTCAAAGGGATTTACACCTATAGATTTCACCTCTTCATTGGTCATAAACAGATTCGAGTAGAAAATGTGACGCTGCTCCTTTTACAGATGGTTGGCTTTTCATCTTTTGTTAATAATGATTAAACAATCCCCTATTTTTGGTCGATCTGTTTTCTCATAGTTGATTTTATTTATTGTATTGAAAATCATTTGTAAGAGGTCTGAGTTTTGGGAAAGGTGTGGAAGAAAACGCAGCGCTTCACTGTACAATTTGGCCAAGAAAATAATAAAATGATGTAGCTCTGATTCATGAGATTCATGTGGTATGAGTTTAGCATATGTTTCTTCTTTCTGTTTCATATGTATCTTGTTATGTTTAACAGTTAATTCATAATCATTTCCAGTTGAATGTTTTCAAGTAAGAAAGGTAGAGTCCAGTTTATTGCTCTGCCTTGGAAAAGCATTCATCCTCTATGTGTCTTTTTTTCTTTAAAAAGGATTCATTGGTTATGCCCTTTTCAACCTCTCAACAGTCTTTCCACTCCATATTATTTCAAATTTGATTGCTAAAATTCCTACCTATCTTGCCTCATGAAACACTCTGTGTCTTTGATTTAATTTCTCAGCTCATGCTATGTTGTTCTTTGTCCCATACAGCCCTGAAAACTCAGTCATTTATTAAACTACCTCTTTCATATATATTTACTAGCCTAAAATCAGTATCCATTTTGAGTCATCTCAAACCCTATTGCTTGTTTTTACTGAGTGTGACCTGGAGAGAGCCCTCTCCTATCCTCGTAGGGCTAGCTACGACGCTGAGCGTGGTTTGTGGTTACCCTAAGTTTTGCCTTCCTTTAGCCTAAGGCAGATTTAGGCTCTAACATAGTGGCGACCATACTGGGGAAAAATGGTTTGCTCGTTGGTGTTGTTTGTTTTATGAGCTACAAACGGAGCCTGAAGTTATGCCAGGTAGCCTTCGAACTGCTCTTGCTCTGCGAGTGCATAGTAGATAAACACTGCTTCAGTCAATCTCCGGTCTATCTTGTGAATGTGACTCTCGATTTGTAGATTGTCTTGCCCGAGTACGTGTATCAAGTTCAGATCTGATTGTTGATGGTGGACAACGATCATACATATGAAGGCTGAAACATTCACCTGGCGACTCCAACTCAATCCAAAGATTCTAGTGCTCGTTGATCCATTCATGCAATGGTAGGGTATGTGGAAAACCCTTCGCTTTGTGAAGTTGTAAAAGAAGTTAGAGATCAGTTATCAGATATTGAAATTAATGAAGAAGTTTTCATTGTCATGCTTCATTGTTTGAGATCTCCAAAGTTTCCTCTTGAAGCTAAAACTGGTTTCTGCGAGTTACTTGTTGAAAACGTTGAGAAGGAGATTCAGTATTTAAATGATGAGATCCAATCATATGAATTCCGAGATCCGAAAAGGTTCTTAGAAACTCTCCCTCCTTCAAAACAAGAAACAATAGAGCTGCCTGTGGATGTTTGCATTGACAGTGTGCAGCTCGAAGTATGTATTGCGGAGTTGGGGCAGCAAACAGAGTCTGGATTTTGTGAGCCTATTGCAATGTACATGGAAATACTTTTTAGTTTGAATGATAGATTAACTTTTCTTTTACATAACCAGACCCATTATGTGCATGTATGGCTACCATCAATTACATCTGTCTCCTAGTGGAAGCACTCTCG
>APFE030098784.1:0-17592 GCA_000404065.3 Pinus taeda | reverse complement strand
GGAGTAGCTTCGGTCTTAGATGTGATCCAGGTCCGGGTGTGAAGAAGGACCCTTCTAAGGCCTTTTGCTTTCGTGATGTTTTAAAATTTATTTTTAAAAGAACATTAATGAATACATCTGCATGCGGAAAGAAGAGAAACATAACAATCATCAACACATGAAAACATAAGCATTGATAACGGAGTTCATCCAGGAGGGACTACGTCTCTGAGCCCCATGTCAAGATGGTGTAGGCCGCTGCATTAAGTGTTGTCAATAAAAGTAATGTACACAAGATATGATGTCATGATCATTCAAGGAAAAATTCCCTCACGTAGGAGTGGCTCTAAGAGATGTTCCACAACTAGAACTCTCGATCAAAAGACTCCTATCAGTATGATACAAAAACATGCATGGTGAGCATCCCGCCAACATGGCACAAAAGGGATGTCAATACAAAACACATGCATGATGACAGCAAGAGTAGCCCAGCAACATACAACAAAACCAAGGGCCATCTGAAGAAGTGGAGGTCTCACTGCTAAAGTTGCTCAGGCCATCGATCTCAAGGAGATGATCGTATGAAGATGGCTACTTGCACAAGAAAGTGGACGTCTCAAACATAGCTATCAAAAATGCTGAAGCTTGCTGAATATCGATTTCACAGCATCGATTGCAAGAAGAAGAATCAATCAAAGAAGAATCAATCAAAGAAGAATTGATCAAAGAAGAATAACTACTCTGGACTTCTCGCTTTGCATCTCTATGGCTATCTGGCCCTATAGCGCTCTGGCTTATCACTGCAGCTCCACGATCTGCCAGAATTTCAAGCGTTGTTACTCTATGGCTATTTGCATTCTGGATTGATCAAGCTATGTTTCTTTATGGGTTTCAAGCACAGCGCTGGTTTTCTAGCCCTCTCTGGCACTCAGGCTCTCAGGCCTCTTCCTTGCAGCCTTTCCACGTAGCCTCTCGGACTTTCTGTCATACTGCTCTCGCCCACTGTTACCCAGCCTTTCCGCGCTCCCCCTTGGCTCTTTGTCACCATCGTGTGTTATAACATGCTTGGATCAAAGTTGCGCTTAAAAATCGGAGGTCAGTTTTGTTCAGAATAGAAGCCGTTTTCTTAGAAGCATCGGTTGGTGCAACAAAATCCTCGGAATAACCTTCTTTCTATTTAAAACATAAATACACTAAAAACTGATAAATCCGAATAAAATCCTTTAAATCCGAACTTCAAAATATTTTAAATCGGCCCTACAAACCCTATCGGGTCCGCCTTTAGAAGCTTATAGCAATCGTTGCGGCCCGAGGTCCTGCCTTTGGCATCCACCGATCACTGACACTGATCATTCCGATCACCAATATTAATGATTGCTTATCGCAATCGGCCTTGTGCCTTGGGTTTCACCGACTCGATCCGCCGATGCTGACATTCCATCGCCGATTTGCAAGTGCCGATATCACCGATTTGACTTCTCCGATCCCATATATCAGTAATCGTTGATCAGGGGTCTTAAAGTCCACCCTTTGCATGATTCCCGAGGTGATTTTCCTTACAAAGGCTTTAAGTCCATTTTTATGAGGAAAACCTCCTTTTTTCAAAGGAACCAAGGCAACTCTTTTCGTGAAACTTCATCATCCGGACTCAGATTGATGAACCATTCGCATCTCCATGATCAGGAAGATGAGATATATGCTCTAGTCCTGGTTTGAAGTCATTCTGAGTGCTTTTGATTTTTGAGCGTTCATAACCCTCTGTCCTCTATGTCTTTCTGGAGCCACTTGGATCAATCCTCCCCACTGAGGAGCTTTTGGTCCTCCAAAAGAATAAAAAGTAATCTGTAACTCTCTCTGTACCCTGTCTGCATCACAAGTATCCTAAAAAGGTCTCGCTTCCATCTCCTTCACCTTTGTTCTTCGGAGCCTTAAGCGACGAGCCGACACTTGCTACTTCTGCAACCTGTAGTACATTGTTTTGCAAATCACATGCTTGAATGATATGACCAACTAATGACCCAACATCCCACGCTTGCCACGAGTTTATCACATACTCGATGGTCAAGTTTACAACAAGATGGATGTAATATCCCAGCTATGACAACAAGGCCAACCTATCATGGTTGCTTCACAAAGTGATGGAAAACACATCATCACTACAACACATGATTTACACACATAATGCCAAACACTATTGTGTGGACAAGTGATGGAAACATAACATCACTTTCAAATTTTTAACATGCAACTCAAAATACGATTCAAGACATGACCAGACATCATTGTTGTTGAACAAGTGATGGAAACACTTCATCACTTTTACACTTTAAAATGAAACAAATGATTTACAAAATAATGACCATGAAACAATAACATGTCTAGCAACCATTTTTCACTTATCATGGTGAATGGGTCACCTTCTTGAGGTGGATTTTCTTGTCAAACAACTGCTTTACTTGGTTCATGCACCGACGCTTTATCTTTAGGGAGATGCTCTAGATGGAGCTTCCAGCAAGTGGCTCTTTGATGGCCATTTCTATCGCAATGACTGTAGTAGGCTTTCTTCCTCCATATTTTCTTAACCTGTTTATTTTCATGCTGTTGAGAGGGTCTTTCACGCCTCATGAGTGTTGCCATTCTTTTCCAACACTTAGAAAAGGTATGGTTAGGTAAACCACAAAAGGTACATGTTTTTCGATGCCTTGATCTTCGTTCATTATTAACAACATGATCATACTCAAAATGAACATTTGAAGATCAAAAAGGGTTATACCTTCCTTTGTTGTTTCTGATGTCAATATGGTGATGAGAGCTTGCCTCAGCTCTCTCCCTGCAATGGAAATTTCCATGGGATGATGGGGATGTTTTCCCATCATTCTCTTTCCTCGACAATGTCTCGGATGAATCTGACACCTTTGAGCACTCTCCTTTAGTGTATCTCCAGCCTGAAAATAGATGTTCATGCACAACCTCCAAAGGTTGAGTGTTGCCTTGGTTATTAGCACCAATTTCTTCTTTCTCCTCATGCCTCGTCCTTGTAAGGAGCCTCATGTTTGTCCCTGTAATTGAGATCTCCAAATATCCAACAGACATCATACTATGAGAAGATGAAATCGAAAGGAAATCAACATCTCTTACCTTCTCTTTCGATTTGGAAAGAACTGATGAGGGCTTCTCATCATCCATCATTGGTGGTTCACTAAATGTCTCAGCGCATTCCCAAACTTCTTTCCTGACATGCCCAAGTCTTGCCTGACAGGGTAATTCCTCTACTTTGATGGGATTGACAATGCCTTGGCCATTAATGCCCAAGCCTTTTCCTTCATACCCCATTCTCTTCAACAGTTTGGAGCCAATTCCTGTGGTGTGATTTTCAAACACAGCGAAATCATTATCAGGAAACATATATGAAGATGGAGAACTAATTTTTACCTCGCATGGGTCACCCTGCAACTTTTCCAAGGCATCGTCCTTTGCTTGCAACTATCATAGAAAACTTTGTTTTTCCTCTTTCTCTTCATGTAGGCACATCTTCAATTCATCATTCTTTGTTTGAAGATTATGTTTGTTTTGCTTCAGTTCTTCCATGGCCTTTTCTGTGGCTTGCAACTGAAGCTACAACCGCTCCTTTTCCTCTGTCTCTTTCTGTAGAGTTTCATACATAAGTTCCACTCTCTTGGAAATGTCGAGCATGGTCTCGTAAATCGCTATTTCATCCTCTGTCATTTTTCACACTGCAATTCACATCAATGCAAAGACTGCTCTGATACCACTTGATCCAGGTCCGGGTGTGAAAAAAGACCCTTCCAAGACCTTTTAATTTCATGATATGTTAAAATTTCTTTTTAAAAGAACATTAATGAATACATCTGCATGTGGAAAGAAGAGGAACATAACAATCATCAACACATGAAAACATAAGCGTTGATAACGGAGTTCGTCCAGGAGGGATTACGTCTCTGGGCCCCGTGTCAAGATGGTGTAGGTTGCTGCATTAAGTGCTGCCAATAAAGGTGATGTACACAAGATATGATGTCGTGATCATACAAGGAAAAATTCCCTCACACAGGAGTGGCTCTAAGAGATGTTCCACAACTAGAACTCTTGATCAAAAGACTCCTATTAGTATGATACAAAAACATGAATGGTGAGCATCCCACCAACATGGCACAAAAGGGATGTCAATACAACACACATGCATGAGGACAACAAGAGTATTCCAGCAACATACAACAAGGGATCTCAAGGCATAACATAAATAGTTATGACAACAATTACATCACATAAAAGATTCTGCATAACATGAAGCAAGGAATCATGACAACATGTAATAAACAAGATCCTGCATTAACATCAACCAAGGATCTGTGCAACATAATGCAGAAAGAAGAAGTACATGAACACATCATATACCTCACAACCAAGGGCCATCTGAAGAAGTGGATGTCTCACTGCTAAAGTTTCTCACACCATCGATCTCAAGGCGACGATCATATGAAGATGGATGCTCACACAAGAAAGTGGACATCTGAAACATATCTATCAAAAATTTTGAAGCTCGCTGAATATTGATTTCACAGCATCACTTGCAAGAAGAAGAATCGATCAAAGAAGAATCAATCAAAGAAGAATCGATCAAAGAAGAATCAATCAAAGAAGAATTGATCAAAGAAGAATAACTGCTCTAGAATTCTCACTCTGCAGCTCTATGGCTATCTGGCCCTATAGCGCTTTGTCTTATCACTGCAGCTCTGCGATCTGCCAGAATTTCAAGCGTTGTGACTCTATGGCTATCTGCACTCTGGATTGATCAAGCTCTGTGGCTCTATGGGGTTCAAGCGTTGTGTTGGCTTTCAAGCCCTCTCTGGCACTCAGGTTCTCGGGCCTCTTCCTCGCAACCTTTCCACTCAGCCTCTTGGGCTTTCTATCATACTGCTCTCGGCCACTGTTACCCAGCCTTTCTGCGCTCCCCCTCAGCTCTCTGTCACCATCGTGTGTTATAACACGCTTGGATCAAAGTTGTGCTTAAAAATCGGAGGTCGGTTTTGTTCAGAATAGAAGTCGTTTTCTTAGAAGCATCGGCTGGTGCAACAAAATCCTTGGAATAGCCTTCTTTCTATTTAAAACATAAATACACTAAAAATTGATAAATCCGAACAAAATCCTTTAAGGCCGAACTTCAAAATATTTTAAATCAACCCTACAAACCCTATCGGGTCAGCCTTTAGACGCTTATAGCAATCGTTGCAGCCCGTGGTCCTGCCTTTGGCATCTGCCGATCATTCTGATCGCCAATATCGACGATCACTAATAGCAATCGCAATTGGCCCAAAGGTCTAGGTCTTGTGCCTTGGGTTTCGCCGACCCGATCTGCCGATGCTGACATTCCATCGCCAATTTGCAAGCACCGATATCGCAGATTTGACTTCTCTGACCCCATATATCGATAATCGTTGATCGGGGACGTTAAATTCTGCCCTTTGCACGATTCCCGATGCGATTTTCTTTATAAACGCTTTAAGTCCATTTTTATGAGAAAAACCTTCCTTTTTCAAAGGAACCAAGACAACTCTTTTCGCGATAACTTCGTCATCCGGACTCGGATTGACAAACTGTTCACATCTCCACGATCAAGAAGACGAGATCTAAACTCTAGTCCTGGTTTGAAGTCATTCTGAGCGCTTTTGATTTTCGAGCGTTCATAACCCTCTGTCCTGTGTGTCTTTCTGGAGCCACTTGGATCAAGATGCCAAGCCTTCTCATTGATGAAGACCTTCAGGCAGGTTGATTCCCTGGGTTAGCCCTTGGGAATATGATTAAGGTGACAAAGGTGTGATAATTTGGGGTTGTGTTCTCGACAAAGGCATTATCATTTGGTGTTTTGTTCATAATGAAGGTGTGAACATTTTTGGTTTTGTTCAATGCGATGAAAACATAAGCATTTTGGGTTTTGTTCTAAATAAAGGCATTAATACAATCTGAAAAACCATCATGGTAGAGAGGTTATTTGGTAGATTGGCCTAGCTTTGTGTCAAGCAGTGAAAGTGGAGGTGATCATGGAATTAATTTGTTCGTTTTATGCTACTACAATTTGACTAATTTGAGGATTCAAACCCTCGTAACTCCATAGCATTGATTGCATTCACCATTCAAAATTACCTTTCACATTTAATAATAAGAATATTCATAGTAATTCCACAGAGTCACGTAAATAGGCCTCGAGAATGGCATCAAGTTGTGGGCTCCGAAATGAGTTCTAAGCCACATCCAGGGTGTAGAATGTTGGACATGGCCACGATGCTATGAATTATCAAGCATAAGAATCATCAACAGTGGCAAGCCCATATTGTATGTGGAGATGAGAGTGGCTGAATAGCCTTTGAACGATATGATGGGAGGAGTTGGTCTGTCGTTGGGTTGATGTGGCATCATGTTATTGGGTATTGGGCCTAGAATAATGCCTGAAAATGCACCCTTCAATTGGTTTGATATTTTTAATGGAAACCGAGGTATATCCACTGATTTTCCATCAACTTGGGTTATATTCATGTGGGTTTTTTTTATAATTTTATTTCCCCAAATCATGTGCAATTGTAACAATAAATTTGATATTCATCACATTCTGCGAATATATTTCAAGAAATCATCATATCACATACTCATTGATTCCTTATAACTAGAAGAAACAACTTGAATGTGCATTAAAAGAGGGCATAAAAGAAAAATAACAAAATAGGTGGAAAGGACAACGCACACAATTAAATCTTAGATATGATTTAATTTGGTGGCCATGGCTTACTAATAAATAAGCATTAAATTAATTTAAGATCTGAATGGGGGGAGAGAGAAGGAAGTCCGCCATTTGAACAAATCACAAATAAAGAAAGAACAATGGATTTTGATTGAGATGGGGCAATGATAGTGCAATATTGCACACAACGTTCAATTTTTTCGACCATTTTTCCCATTAAACAAAGAATTTGAGCACTATACACTAGAATTTAAACTTTTTGAGCTAATAATAGGTTGTTAGCTAGGTTGTTTTGAGTTGAGATAGATTATCACCATGAGGTTATATTTATCTTAGCATTGTTTGACTATTTTGATGTTTTCTATGCACCTTGCATAAGATAATCAAGCTTATTTTGTTGCATATCATTTTTTCATTTTCTTTGCATATTGTTGTTAACGATTTAAGATTTCAAGTATGTTTCAAGAAATCGACTGGATTATGATTTTTTCATGGGTTAGAGAAGTTGGGAATTGAATTGTGTTTTGTAATGGATTAGAGAAGTTGGGAATTGTAACAACTATTTGTAAAAGAAAATACAATTTCTACAACTCATTTATTTCTTGTTTGAGGTTTTTGTTGTGAATTTCATCTTTGGGTATGAATTCAATGCATTAAATAAATATAATGTTGTAATACTAAAACATTGTAATGATTTGAAGAAGAATTTGGTTTATTCTCATGCTAGACAAAATGCTTTTAGGTAGGGCTCTTATTATAACACCCATGGAATTCCCAAGGGAAAGAAACCTATAGAACAAATGAATGCTTTGCAACAGAAACCTATTATGGTAGAAATATCTTCAAAAGAATAAATTTTTGATATCTAGACACCTCAATCAAAGGTGGAACAACCAAGACCTATTTTCAAAGACAATGAAGCCATCAAAAGGGCTCAAAACCCTTTTCCATGATGAAGAGAGGTGTATCAAAGATTTCACATATAAGAGTGTCTTGAAATAGTACCTCATACTCACCTTTTTTTTTGTAATTAAAACATTTATATTATATATGATCAAAAATTACATTCATGAGAGCTCTATGGATTTGCAAAATCCAGCCATAATCATGATCTAGCATATGAAAACCAAAGAAATGCTAGAAGCAGGAGGAGGCCTTTTTCAAAATTGTAACGAGAGTTGGTCTTCATAATTGTCATTGTACTTATGTAATTATATATTTTATGTAAAAACAAAAATAAAGAAATTTTTTTTTTCAAGCATGGGTTTCATGCTCAAGTCAATTTATTAATTAATTCAAGCATGTTTTTCATGCTTCTAGGATTTATTGAGTCAAAATAATATTTTTCATGATTCAAATTATTGTATTAGAGTCAAGTCCCATTTGGAATTTGAAAAGAAAGTGGAAAAATATTTTTATTTGAGTCGAAAATATCAATTTGTGTCCCCATAAGACCAAGTTGGATCTACCTGGACAAGTCGGCCTTCAAAGTGAGCTATTTAACCTCCTAGTTGTGTATAAATAGAAGACAATTTGACCTCATTTAGAGTATGTCAAGTAAATTTTATTTCTATGCCAAGAAGAGAGAGAAAACAAACAAAAAAGTCAAGAAGAAAAAGCAAAATTTAAAGGAGAAAGAGTGAAGGTCAATGGAGGAAAAAATATACCTTAATTCTCTCACACATGTGAAATTCTGAAGCAATTGCAGGGGCTAAAAATCTACAGTTTGACTGAGTTTTGAATGTGTTGACTATCGTTGACCAAAATGAATTTTGACTTGTTGGAAAAACTTGAAAGGAGGGTTTACTTGGGTATTGTGGGAAGTCTTGGTCTTGGTGTTCGGGTTTTGGAATTATCACTTTGATTTTATTCTATAAGAAAAGAAGAAATTACTGGGTTTTTCCCCTTGGAGGGATTTTCCCCGAGCTTCGAGTCTATATCTCGTGTTCATTGTTTTCTGTGATATTCATAGTTTATGGTTTTGGTAAATTGGTTGATGAATTGAACATAACAAAATTAATAAGAAGCCAACATATAATCACAACCAATTATCAAAGTAAAGATAAATCAACCTTAATTTCTACCCTAGTGATTTCTCAACATGGTATCAAAGCTAAGATGAGGATACGGCAGCTTGAAGATCACTCTTGTTGGCACAAGTGAAAGACATTCATCAAAGCTACTTTGGAGGACAAAAGGAAGGAGAAAAGCTCATCATTCATCTTGAAGGAATACATGTACATCATCTATTTGTATTTCTCTCTCTATCATTTAAGACTGTTGGTTGCTCATCATTTTTTGAAGAACATCATCATCTTATCAATCTCTCTCTCTTGGAATCTTTCATTTTGAAAAATATCTCTACAAGAAGAAGAATCAAGATCCTTGGGAACGTCATCTACATTCTTGGAAGCATCATCCCATCTTTGAAGTAACCATCCTAGAAGTCATCATTCTAGGACATCTTTGAAGTCTCTTGGAAAGTCTTGGGAGCATAAAGATATTTGAAGACATCATCAAAGGAAACACATTTGAAAAGTAAGTACTATATTACTCTCTATGTCTCAATCTTCAAATAAAATGAATTCATTTTGTAAAGAAGGCAACAAGCTCGATGGGGTATGTGCCTTGCGAGGCAATGATGATGGTGTCTATAGTCATGCATCCCCAACATTGTGCTTTAATATAGTGGAGAGATAGAGCTTGTTATTCAAGGCCTTGCTATATCACTATGTTGACAATGTCAATCATGACATTGATGCTTAAGATGGCTTATCAATCTGACTCTTCTTATGATAATATTTCAATTTGATATTTTCCTTGTATCTTGTAGTGCAATTATGAATACCTCCCTAGTTAAGAGGGAGTGTTGAAAATTGTAACTAGGTTTGGTCTTCATAATTTTCATTGTACTTATGTACTTATATATTTTATGTAAAAAAAGAAGAAGGAAAAACAAAACTGTTTTTCAAGCTTGGGTTTCATGCTTAAGTCAATTGGTTAATTAGGTAAAGAATGTTATTCATGATTCTAGGGTTTATTGAGTCAAAAGAATATTTTTCATGAGTCAAATTATTGTATTAGATTCAAGTCCAATTTGGACTTTGAAAAGAAAGTGGAAAAATATTTTTATTTGAGTCAAAAATGTCAATTTTGTCCCAACAAGGCCAAGTTGGCCCTGCTCGAAAAAGTCGACCCTAAGAGTAGCCCATTCGACCTCCTAGATGTTTATAAGTAGAATATAGTTAGACCTCATTTGGAGTATCTCAAGCAAGTCCAAATTTTGTGCCAAGAAGAGAGTGAAAGCCAGTAACAAAGTCAAGAAGAAAAAGAAAAAGTCAAAGGAGAGAGAATGAAGGTCATAGGAGGAATAAATTTGCCCTAATTCTCTCACACGTTTGAAATTATGAAGTAGTTGTAGGGGCCAAAGTTGCAAACCTAGTTGTAGGAGCCAAAAATCTGTAGTTTGACCAATTTTTAAAGGCGTTGATTACTGTTGACCAGAGTTGAATTTGAGTTGTTCGAGAAGCTTGAAAAGAGGGTTGACTTGGGTCTTGTGGGAAGTCTTGGTCTTGGTGTTTGGGTCTTGGAATTCTCACTTTGATATGATTCTATAAGAAGAGAAAATTTTACTGGGTTTTCCCCTTTGAGGGGTTTTGACCTAGCTTAGAGCCTAGATCCTGTGTTCATTGTTTTCTTGTGATCTTATAGTTTATGGTTTGGGTAATTGCTTTATGAAATGAATATAACAAAAGTAATAAGAAGCCAACATGTAATCATAAGCAATTATCAAAGTAAAGAGAAACCAACATTAATTGTTTCCATAGTGATTTCTCAACAACCTCTACCCATTAAGGAGAAACCAAAGGTCATCCTGAATACTACAAACCACATTACAAAGGGAAACCAAAGCAAGGTTGTCAAAAGGAACCATGAGAAAAAAACATAAAGAGGCAGAAGCATAGGAGAATCGTGGCCATGAGGAGGATACCTTGGAAGTCACACGTGGTCCAATTAGAACCCAAGAGTGACTTCCTTGACCATGGGACAGGGCTTGTAGCACTCAACATCGTCAGGAAGAGGGTGCATCATTAGAGTTGGCTCACGAGAGGGACCTATTTCGACTTGAGCTACCTTAGGATCCTTGTGGGTATTGCGACACTTTAGTGAGGGACTGAATTGTTGATCATGCATCATTGTTGTCTGAGTTGGAGAGAGTTGGGGAGAATCTACAATTGTTTCCATCGAGGGTGACACTTAGCCTTGAAGTTTCATTCTCATAAGCACAACAATGTGGAACTCCATGTTTAAAAATTTTCCTTCCAATAGAAAATTTACATCCTCTTGGTCTTTGAAGTGATGACTGAGGAGGTTTCTAAGAGCCCAAATATTATCACCTATCACCCCGAATCATTGCATCTCTATGTCTACAACCATTCGACAGAAATGGTGGGGGATGGTTCAATCAAAATGGTCATATCCCTTCCCATACCTAGGTTGGAGGGGAGGTCTTCCTTTGCCACAACCACCTCTATGTGGGAAACCCTTCTTGTGCATCATGGTTTTTATTGAATTATTCTTCAAACTTTTCACCAGAATTTCTACTATGGATCTTAGCACCAAACTTCTAAACCCAATTTTGAACTCTTGCCTGCTCCGGAATGAGACAACATACTGCTACAATAGTGAATTGTGTGTGTTCCAGCAGAATTTCAATATATGCTGGAGGTCCTCTCACTAGGTGGAAAAACGAGTGTACTAGCTTATAATCTATCATAAATGCCATTAGATGGTGGGTTTGTCACCGACTTCATTTCCCAATCCCAATGTACACATGAATACAAGCCCATGGTGCCGCCAAAGGCCTACTACATGAGAGCTAGGGAGGGGATTCATGAAGTTAGTTAATGCACTTAATTTAATGTCCATAACCTAGATATGGGGGTAATACCTATGTAGACATATCTCAAATCCCCTCCTTCATGTCCGTTATCAATTTATTAAGGGGAATAAGAGACATTATACAACAATTTGTTATCAATTATTCGCTTGGTGAGTGGTAACATTGCTGATATTTCATATGGTGGAAAAGAAGTTGACCTTGAAAGGAATATGGATCAGTTACATGGGGGTCATATCATAGTGACAAGGATGAACTTTGATGAGGTCTTTGTTGAGAAACCAATGCTAGTAGACTTGGGGTTAGATTTATCTTTCTTGATAATTACTTGTGAATTATGTTGGATTATTTTACTTATTTGTTATATTATCTTTTATCAAGAAATTACCAAATTATGTGTGCATGAAGATCACAAAAACACAAGACACAACTTGGGAAAAAGACCTATCGAGGGGAAAACCCAGTTAAAATCTCTTCCTTCAATAAATTTTTTTGAGACTCTTTAACCTAGACACAAACCTCCTAAACACCAACCCAACCTTTCCTTCTTTGATCCAACCTTCGACCTAGTAGTATCCACACTTCAACTCCAACAAATTTGACTTGGAAAGGAGACTTCCATATCCTAAATCATCCCACACGAGAGAGAGAGAGAGAGAGCAAAGCTTCAATTTTTTTCTTCCCTTCCAAATCACATGAGAGAGAGACCAAAGCTTCAATTTTGTTCTTCCCTTCAAAATCACACTCCTGAGAGAGAGACAGATAGAGATAGAGAGAGAGAGAGCAAAGCTTCAATTTTGTTCTTCCCTTCCAAATCACACACCTTTTAGCATCCTTCTTCACCTTAACAATTTTCCAAATTCTAGCTTTAAATATTGAACTATGTGTGAGAGAGTGAGATGCTCCAAATGAATTCGAACTACCTTGTATATATAGCCTTCCAATGACGTCGAATTACCTTTCTTGAGACTGACTTGATCTTCTTGAGGCTGACTTGGTGTGGAGGTTACATAATTCATCTTTAACTCAAAATAATTCTTTTTACATCATTCGAAAGCCCAAGAAGGGTCTCATAAAATATACAATGACTCTAATAACTCTTTATTAATCCTAGGAGTCCATAATGGCAACTTTGACTAATAAAATGATGACCTGAACATGAAACCCACGCTTTAATAAATCATTGTAACAATAATAAAAATTGTTTTGACAAATACATTTTATGAAGACCGAACCTAGTTACATTTTTCAACACTCCCTCTTAACTAGGGAGTTATTCATAAGGAAGATCTCAAACTATATGAACTATAAAGAGTTTAGTCACCATGTTAGGGTCCAACCCTAACCCCCTTATTTATGTAATAGGGTCGAGTCATAGTTATAGTTAAATAAAGAGTCAATAAAGCCCATATTAATAATTTTAAGTGGTTGACCCACATTTAAAGAAGGGACCACAGTTAGTTGCAAATGGGCCATGGTATTAGATAGATGTTATTAATAAGAACCATGGTATTGCATGTATGAATCCTATATAAAGGATAGAGACTCCTCTCGAGGAGCATCATGTATTATTTTGTAATTGAACTCAACTCTATTGGAGGTTGCCGCCTCGAAGAGGCAAGTGAACATTGCTTTCCTTTTCTGAATAATAAAATACTTGCTGTTATTTCTTATTATTCTATGTTCTGGGTATATTTCTTCGCATATTTGGTATTCTGGTATCTTCTCGCAGGTCAAGAGCATAACACATGACAATGCCATGGAATAGATTCCTAACCAGGGAAATTTATCCAAGGTCTCTCAATACTTTAAGCACTAGAATGCCACAAACTATCCTAACTAGGAAAGTTATCTGAGTGGGATTAAGATGGACTAAATCATTCAGCCTCTCTAGGTACCATCAGGCTTACTTACTAACCATCAACCCAAGAATCTGGGTGTGTCTGAGGTTAGAGCTCCATGACCAATGCCACCCTCCCTACTTCGGAAACTAAACATCAACACATAGTGTCGACCAGATGTCCTTCCAGGCAATGTGTTTCACACACAAGGCATTAAAAAATTTCTTCCAAACTTTTATCATCATCAACAAGATCACTAATATCAACTAAACCAAACACGCTTATAAGATATTCAAACCTCTTATTAGGAAGAGAATTTGTTAGTATATCAACTACCTCATTTTCTGTCGAGACATACTATAGCTTCATGATCCCATCCTTCACCAAGTTCCTAATATAATGGAACTTATTGTTGATATGCTTCATCCTAGCATGAGACACAGGATGTCTAGACATCTTGATACAACTTTGATTATCACAACTAATCACAGTAGGGTCCAGAGGCTTCTCAAACAAATCTATCAAAATCTTCCTCAACCATACAACCTCCTTTCCTACTTCACATGAAACCACATACTCTGTTTCAACAATACTCAAGGCAAAGCGATCTTGCTTTGTACTCATCCATGAGATCATGGTAGATCCCAAATTAAAGCATCCACTAGTAGTGCTTCTTCCATCGGTCTCGCTGCCGCCCCAATCAGAATTTGTGAAGCCAACCGGCTTGACTTCCTTGCTATTTTACTTTAGGCAGTGATGTATTGTGCCATGAAGATATCTCAATATATGCTTGGCAGCTATCCCATGATCATGATGAGTCTCCAACTAAAATTGATTGAGGATGTTCACAATAAATCATATATCCACCCTAGTATTTACTAAATACATCAAAGAACCCACTAAATGACAATATGAGGTAGGATCCACGAGACTTGGGCAAGATCCCCTCAACTTCATGAGATTAGTGATCATAGGAGTAGTCATGGGATTAGAATCGATCATCCTAAATTTCTGTAACAACTTGATGATATAATTTCCTTTCCCCAAATATATATCCCCAAGATTTTGCCAGACTTCTAGACCTAGGTAATAGTGCATCAGCCCTAGATCCTTCTTCTCAAATTCATCTACCAACATCTTCTTACATTCTTGTATTCTTCTTTCCACACTAGTAATGAATAGCACACCCACATACAATAGAATAATGACTAGCTTATTATTCACAACCTTGATGTAGAGATTTGGATCAACAAAACTCTTCATGAACCCAATTCTTAGGAGGTATGCATCCATTATTTCATGACATGCCCTAGGATCTTGGTTCAAAACTATAGGGCCTTCTTGAGTCTACACACATGATTATATTTTCAATTTACCTCAAAGCCTCCGAGTTTCTCAATGTATACTTCCTCATCGATGGTCCCATTTAGAAATGTTGTCATCACATCCATTTGATGGATATTCCATCCCATTTTAGCATCCAATGACACCCAATTTCTAATGGTAGTATACCTTGTAGTGGGTGCAAAGGTTTCTTGATAATATATGTCTTCCTTTTGAAAGAAACCACTTGCAACAAATTTGGTCGTGTATTTATCTATACTTCCATCAACAATACAAATTTGGTCGTGTATTTATCTATACTTCCATCAACAACATGTTTGATATTGTAGATCCATTTTGAGGTGACAACCAATTTTTCTCTAGGTCTAGGAATGATTTCCCAAACCTCATTCTTCATGACGGATTGATATTCTTCCTACACAAATTTCTTCCATACTTCTTGATGATAAAATTATTCAAATGTAGATGGTCCTTCTTCAATTAGTCTTCTCATATATGAAACATATGCAGAATATCTCTTCGGCCTTTTTCTTTCTCTAAAGGTTCCTTTCGTAGCTCCATGTCCTTCATCATCTTCAAGAGTAGATTTTACCAAATTTGGCCTCTTTCTAGCATTCGGTATGACCACAGGGTGAATAGGCTCATTTAGTCCTTCTTCTTCTTCTTGAATTGTAGAGGGCTTGTCAGGTTGTACTTATTTTTCTTCAAATATAGGTAGATCTTCATCATCAGAATCAATAGGAATATACTTTGATCTTTTGTAGGCTTGATTTTCATCAAATATAATGTCCCTGCTTACTTCAATGTGTCTCCCTTCCTTGATGTAGATTCTATATGATTTTGAGTAGAGACTATAGCCAACGAAGATCCCTTTGATTCTTGTAGAATCCAACTTCTTTTATTTTTCCTTTGGAATGTGGATGTAGGTTAGACTCCAAAGATTTGGAGATAGTCCACACTTGGTTTCTTCCCTGTGAATTCTCCCTCGGGTGTCATATTTTCAAGAATTCTATGAGGACTTCTATTTTGAATATATACGGTTGTCATTGTTGATTTTCCCCATAGAAATTTTGGTAAGCCTTGATCAAGGAGCATTGTTCATACACCTTCTTCAATAGTACTATTCTTTCTTTCAACCACTCCATTTTGTTCGGGATAGTAATGAACAATAATATCCCTCTTAATTCCTGCTTCTTTACAAAATTCAATAAATTCTCTAGAAGTGTATTCCACACCATTGTTAGATCTCAAAGTCTTTATTTTCCTTTCCGTTAGGGTTTCCACTTCACATCTAGACTCCTTTAATTTTTTAAATACTTCATCATTTTTATTGAGAAGGTAGAGCCATGTCTTTCTAGAGTGATCATCAATAAATGTTACATAGTAAAGATGACTCCAAGTTATTTGTCAGACATGGGCCCACACACATCATAATGTATGAGGTCTAATATTTATTTATACCTTGTTTCACTATTTGAAAATGGTTTTCTTGTATGTTTTCCCAAAGAGCATCCCTTGCAAACTCCTTCATGATATTATTTGATATGAGGGATGACATAAATTGGATGTTTACGAGTGGGAAATAATTTGTAGTGAAGATGACCATATCTTCTATTCCATAGCTCAATGGGATGGATTTCCATATGAACCAGAGATTGAAGAGGTGGTGTAATGACTCTATACAAGCTTCCTTCATGAACTCCAATAACCTTAGCTTTATCAATACTTGAATATTTTCCCCAAACCAAGACCTTTCCATCAAAAAAAGAAACTATATCCCCTTTATCTTCTAAGCAAGAAATTGAAAGAAAATTATTTTTCAAACCTGGAACATATAGTATGTTATTAAGATGAAATTTTGCTCCATTTGCCATCTTCAAAGATGTTGATCCCATGCCTCTAACAACGTATATTTTTTTGTCTCCCAATTCCACTACATGAGAAGATGATTCCTTTGATAAAGTTTGTAGTTGTTTACTTTCCCCTGTCACTGATCCATTCATTATCATCATTAAGTGATCCTGTAAGTGTAGTTAAGAACCCTTGACTTTTGACCTTGTTGAATAAGTAGTAGACAATACTCTTGATCCATATTCTTATAGAATTGAATCCCATTGTTATCATAGAGGGAGTAATCATTTCCTTCTAGCCAATGAAGTGATATTCAATCTTCTTTGACCTTAGCTCTAATACCATGTTGAGAAATCAATGCTAGTAGACCTAGGGTTAGATTTCTCTTTCTTGATAATTACTTGTAAATTATGTTGGCTTCTTTTACTTATTTGTTATATTATCTTTCATGAAGCAATTACCAAATTATGTGTGCATGAAGATCACAAAAACATAAGACACAAGAAGTAGGCACTCTGATAGGGAAATCCCAATCTAAGGGAAAAGCCAGTCAAAATATCTTCCTTCAATAGTTTTTCTTGAGACTCTTCAACCTAGACACATACCTTCTCCATACCAGGCCATCCTTTCCTTCTTCGATCCAACCTTCGAACTAGTAGCAACAACATTTCGACTCTAGCAACTTTGACTTTGTATCTTCCAGCATCAATTAACAACAACATCAACTTCGACTTTGAAAAGGATACTTCAATCTCATAAATTAAACCACACAAGGAGAGAGAGATCCAAAAGCTTCGATTTTGTCTTTCCCTTCCTTTTTTACCAAACTTGCACTCCTTTTAGCCTCCTTCTTCACCTTCGCACTTTTCTCAGCTTCCAACTTCATATATGAACTATGTGTGAGATGCTCCAAATGAATTCGAATT
>APFE030098783.1:615-12490 GCA_000404065.3 Pinus taeda | reverse complement strand
ATAAAATAAACAAATATATGTATAATTTATAAAATAAAAATAGTATACAGATGAATAAAAATGAATGTATAAATCAATATACTTTTTTAAACACAAGATAAAAATCTTTTAGTATTGATGTAGAACTTGAATCTGGATAGTTGCGTACAACATCATCCCAACTATCTTCATTCAACAATTTAACCACTTGTTCTTGCATTTTCATGTAAACTTTGTGACTGAATAGATAAAGTCAAAAAAGTTAATATAATGATATATATAACAAATACTACCAAGAATAATATGTTATATTTAAAAGAAAATTATAACATAGAAATAAGTAAAAACAATTCAACAAATTTACTTTTGAAATTCCTCAGACATTTCCTCCAATGATAATTCCCTTGACTTCAGACGAGAAAACATTTCTTTGACAAGTTTTTCATCCTTCACTCCTTGAAATGCTCTCCAAGATGTGATAGTCATATCTTATAGAAGTTGCTTCATTTCAGGACCTGATTTACTGTTGCTACATATCAATGGTTTAGATCTTTGGACCTTCTGGTTTTTAATGCCAATGTTCTCCCACATGCTAAAAATCTCATTAATCAATTCCCATATCTCTCCAGTTCTAAATTCCAACTGGAAAATGTTATCAATACCTATGAATATATCACTATTTACTTTGTCGCCTTTTGAACTAATTTTTTCCTCAATTTGATAGCCTATTTCCATACAACATTCCTTTCAGAATTCTATTGTAACATTTATCTTATCCCCACCACATTTTCTTCAAATTCATTATGAATAAATCTAACCCTTTGGATGAAAGTCATAGGCATCCTATATTCATTATCTGAATTATGATCCCATCACAATATCTTTACTTCTGTACCTGATAAACCAACATAAATTATACATTTCATTTTTTCAAAATGTGGGTTATTGAGATATTCCTCAATCAATTTCCTTTGAGCTTCTACAGAATGGTCACCCCCAAGCACATATAATTGTATTCAAAACATTTTGACTTATCAAATACTTCTTTGTTGGGGACTTGAACTAGATCAACAAGAAGCACATAATTAACCACATGAGCATATGGATTGTACCTCATCAATCTCTTCAAGTTGTAAATATGCAACTGGCATGGCTTTCTGATTTGATATTTAATTGACCTTCACTTGGCTTATAGATTTGTCTCACATTAAGCTAAAATGTACAACCACTCTTAAGCTAAAATGTACGACCACTCTTAATTAAGTTTGTCTTTGTCAAGTTCTGTTGAATGTAATTTTGTTTTGTTTTAATAATGACATCCTCTAAATCAGCTCCTGGTGTAATTATTTCCCCCTTTCTTTTGAATTTTCACTATGAACTTCACTGTTGGCAATGACTACTTGAGAATGTTCAACTTTCATTTTCTTCCTCCTAACATTCTCATCATTAACTAGAACAAAGACATTCTTGGGCATTGTTACTTTGGTATTTTATGGCTCTTCTCCTTTCTAACATCAATTCTAATGTCACCCTCTATAATGGTAACATATTCTTCAGCATCAGTTTCAACTTCCTCATCTTCAAAAGTAACCTCTCTACCTTTGCTAGATTTATCCACTAAAGAATTTATTTATTTATTTTATTTTATTTTATTTATTATTATTATATTTTTTTTCCTGATCCCTCGGATGTAGTTTTGTAGCATCATGAATTACTACTTTTTGCTTGTTTGCCATATCTTCTTTTGACCCCGAGTAGAAACTGCTAACAACATTCATAATATCTTGCTTTATGAAATGAATACCTCCCAACATAATCGAAAGAATTTCAATAAAATTATGTCAAACAAAATATCATGTGTCAATAAAAACTAAGTTATAAAAATATAATGAGACAGTTACAATAACACAAAACACAAATATAAATAACAATACTTACCATATCATGTGTAATGTCATTTATAATTTGTTTACAAAACTTTGTAGATTCCTCTGTCGTGTCATACAATGACAATGATAACCGATATTTAATCTTGTCATGTGACTTGGGCGGTTTTGTAAGTACATAATCAACTTCAGTGTTTGATATCAAACAAATGTCTATGAATTTTCCCAACACCTCATAAATTCCACTATCATTATGGATATCAACATATAGATATATTTGCACCTGTTCATCTTCTCTATCTTTCATTTCTTCCAGTATGAATCATATTCATATCGTTTGAGACACTTGATAGATTTGTAGTTATTAGCTCAGGTTTGGTTTGTTCAACAGTGCTTTTTGAGGATCTACCTTTAATTTTAGCAGTCTTTGGTCTAGAAAGATTCACATAAATCTTCTTTGATGCCATTTTCTTGCAAAAAAATACACATATACAAATAAGTAAATTACAAAAAAACAATAGCTTAAATAAACAAACAAAACGATAAATGATAAATAATTTTGTAAAACATAACCTTTTAAAAAAATATTAAAAAAAAAGAAATTAAAAAAAACGCATCCCCCTCCTTCCCTTCTCTGCAGCCTAATGGGCCTGTGGGGTGGAGGCCTGATTCTCATAATCATGCCTCCACCCCCACGATTCTCCAATGGACCTCCATACCCATGGGCCCATTGGACTGTGGGGGTGGGGTGGGAGCGGGCTGAGTACAACCCTTCCCACCCCACCCTCGCGACCCCCCAGGTAGCCCCTTTTCCCCATTAAGAATGAGGCCTCCATCCCCGCGGCCCAATGGGCCGTCGGGGGTGGAGGCCCGATTCCGAGACCAAAATGAGGATCATGACAATTCGATTGAGATTCATGACCACCTGAAGATGGTTGAGCACCATCACACGCCCAAGTACGTGATTTAATTGACCTTGGTGACCACAGAGAGAATATTGAGCACCCTCACGCGACGACCTAGTGAGAGATGCTTCTAAAAAAAATAGAAATTATAAATTAATTAAGTTAAATTGACAAAATATATTCTATATGTATGTACATATGATTCTACCAATTTATCGTTCAAGTAAATGCACACGCGCACACACGCACACACACAAAAATACCATACCACGATGATGTGAACGATGGTCCTCCATTGATTGATCTAGTACTCCCATCGACCTAGTGAGAGATGTGCCTAAAAAAGATGGAATTTATTATAAATTAATAAAGGTCAATTGAAAAAAATCAATTCAATATGTATGTACATATGATTCTACGAATAACATTTAAGTTTTCTACATAAACATATATATATATATATTTATATATTTATATATATATATATATTTATATTATATATATATATTTATATATATATTTATATAGATATTCATGATGATGATGTAATGAATGATGGCCCTCCCCTGATTCATCTGATACTCTCCTTGATCCATCTCGTCGGCATGCATAGAAAGTCACCCTCTAATCAATGCTCAAGACTCAGTTAATGCTTTATCCTATTTACGCCTCGAAGAATGGGTTTTTTTATCCTTGTAAAAAACAAATTCAATAAAATGAATAATATATTTCTTTTTTACAAATGCCTTGGCCATAAAAAGTTTGATCAAGAACTTTATGGGAAATATGATCAATAAAATAGAGATTTGAGATAAAAGGAAAAATTAAGATTCCTAAATTGATATGCAAAAATGCTAGTTTCCAAGTGTTGAAGCTCAAGAAGGATTTGAAAGGATATTAATGAAGTTTTCCTGGAAAAAATCAACTACCAAAAATACGTTTTACACACTTCATTGCACATTACAAGAAATGGTCATGGAAATATTTAACCGTGTAGTGTGGTAATATTTTACAATGTTACAAGATCTTTTGAACAAACAGAGAGGTGATGTACTAAGCATCACCGAATTAAGAGTGTACACTGTATGCTATGTTTTTGTTTTGTAGGAGTAGAATTAAACTAGCAATTACCCCTAAAGGTGAAAAGATACACTGAAGTAATAAAATATTTGTGTATGTTCATTCCAACCCCACAGATAGACATTTTTGGTGTAATTATGTTGCTTACTCAGGGGTGAATACGTTAAGGCAATAAGGATTTATTTTAGTTAATGGGTTGTTGAGTCAAACTTTATTGGGCATAGAGTTGACAAATCAAAACCAAGAAGTCAATTGAAAAATCAAGAAAAAAGAATTCACTCCATAGGACTATAATGTAAGCCCTTTGATATGACCTTCCACCAAAGTTTAGGCAACCAAACTAATAGACATTTTATCCATGTAAATGATAGGCACATGTTTATGGAAATTGTTCATCTAATGTCAAATTGTTTTGGTCCACAACAATTAATCAGATTAAATATTTTTGTAACAAGATAGAAAAACACAAAAATATTTGTCCAATGACAGAACGACGACTTTACTTTTGAGCTATAGGAACCCTAGTTCAACACTCTAAACACATTTTTTTTTGGGTGCTTTTGGGTTGCTTTTTTTTGTTTATGTGTATAAAGGTATCAAATACATGAGCTATATTATCAAAGAAAACCAAACGTAGATTGACTGTGTAGTTGTACAGAAAAAAATAAAAATTTGTTGCATTTCATACTACTATAACATTTTGGTACAACAAAGACCAATACATTCTAATCCTTTTATGGTAGAAACCATTCAATTCATCATTATTGTTGAAGTATGAAATTGTTTCCTTTTTTACTACCCTTTTCCATCTCCTTTCACCTTTTTTTCGCCATTTTTGTAGTAGTCTCAACATACTCAAGGTCAAATTCAACTTATAAAAGTGTATTTATCATCCATGTTTAGAATCTATGTTTTTTTTGAATTATAACGCAAACATTCTTACAATAACATAATCATAAACATTCAACAACTAATGTTGATTTTTGCAACAAATCCATGGTTAGACAGGTTGCAGTGCTTCAGTAAAAGGATGAAGTGTGTCTGGAGATGACAAATGTTTACCACATGGATGACCAACTATCGACATGACTTGGTAGGCTATGAATATTAAGAGATCTAAGAGTCAAATTCAAAGTCAAACTCTGAGAATGGCGGTGCAACAATTAAGTAAAGACAACAAAAGAATAGAATGACATCAAGTGAGCGTGTTGAAGACCTGTTCAATTGTTAGGATATGGTTTGAGAAGAATCTCTTATGACTTTATCTTTCAGTAGCAAGTATTAAGGAGATAGAGTTTTAAACTGAATCCGTTTCATAGATGTCTAATTAGCTCATTTCGCATCAGTATAGAACTCTTAAAAGTTGTTTAATGAAATTTGTATAAAGGTCGTAAGGCAAGACCAAGAACATAGTTCAATCATTAAGTTTATAGTGGTTTATTTTCAAGACTGGTGATACTCTGTTCTAGATTAATACAATTACTATGTTCTCAATGCATGTATAAAAGATCCTTTGATTGTTAGTAGACCTGCGCTCATGGGAGGGCCCCTTGTTGAGTTGTGAGGTTGTTTTATTTTGTTTTACATTTCCAGTTTGTTTATAGCGTAATTGTTTCTCTCAGAATTTGCTTAATCGGTTTCATAAAAACGATATTTTGATCAATTGTTGTTTTGATTTCAGAGTACTCATAAAAGGAAAACACCAAAAGATTTGATTTTTATATGCATTCTATTTCCATATTTCATAGCTCAAGTTAATTTCTTAGATGACAACAAAAATTTTCTTTAGAGTTAACTGCGCACACAAGTAATCATTTTAGAGTTACAAGTTTTCCATCTAATCTTTCTTCTACAATCAGAAATTAGGTCATTTTGATGCAATTTCCTTTTATGTATTTAGTATAGAAATTCCTTATTGCAATTTAGTGTGGAAGTTCCTTTATGCAAAATAACGATTGTAGTGTTTTCAATTCTGCAAGTAACACTAGATTCTTTTTCTTGTAATTTAGCATTCCCCTTTATGCAAGTAGAAGCAGGTTTTGAATTATGCAATTAAGATATATTTTTAATTCTACAAAGTAATGAATTTAAAGTCAGTTGTGTAATTAGGATTTAATGTAACTTTAAATTGAAAGAACATGTGTGTAATTATTCTCTAAATCTCATTAAAAACATTTGTCTATTCTTAGGTTAATTTCATTTTAGAATCAACCAATCCATAGAAAAAATCCTAGCATATATGGTGCACATTCATCTCACAAATACACGAACCTTGGTTGACAATTAATGAAGTAATTTAAGAACAATTAATTTGTTGAACTGAGGCTTCTGTGATCCATATGAGGGTTATGAAAAACGTTTTCGGCGTAAATCACATGATAGAACATTTGTCGATGCGTTTTGAACCAACGAGTGTGGCTGATCGTCAGGACAAATTGAAGAACTAGATCATGGCTGCATATTAAATAGGGTTAGCAGATCATCCAACGGCTAGGTTTGACTAAAAAACAACTATATTGAAAAAAAACGACTATATTAGGTTAGACTAGATAAACGGCTAACACTGACCAAGAATGGCTAGATATGACTAATCAATTTTAATTATATAATATTATAATGCTAAAATATTATTAAGTATTATTCAATATTTATTTAACGTGATAAAGTTAACACAATGTTTGTGGTTATATTTTATAAAAAATTGCTAGAAATAAATAGTTAGAATCGAAAGGGTTAATAATAACTAATAATAATATTATATTATTATTATAATTAATTAAAAGTATAGTCTTTAATTAAGGCTAATAATCTAGTATATGTTATTATATTATACTAGACCCTCAGATTATTCATGATAAAGGGAATATTAATATTAACAATATTAAAATATCGTTAAAAATTATATTTATTAATTTTATTAATCATGAGATAATATTATTAAATGTGTAAGGACTAAATAATTTTAATTTAGTTATATTATGTATACTAGATCCCTTTAGATTAGTCATGAAAAGGGAATATCTATACTGATATCCAACCTATATTACAAGTAGTATTCGATATGATAAAGGAATAATTCTTACTATCAAATGTTAGGATATCAATATATAGTAATCTAATGGGAACCAATATTACTATTACTCGGGACATTAGTACTTGTAAGGATTTATTGTATTGTTATAATAGTTTTTAATTAAGGTAAGGGTAACAAATTAATATAAATTTATTAGCAAAGTCGTGTATTTAGAACGTAAATATGCTCTTTAAATATCTTATACTATATAATCTAACTCTTTAGGAAAGGAATGAAAAGGATAATAAGAAATCAAGGAAGATTTCCAAAAAGGATCCAAGAATTATGGCTAAAGAAAGAAGGTTAAAGGATATTAAGGGGACAAACTCTAGAATAAGCTATAAAAAGAGGGAGGGGAGGAAACGACTATGAGGTGAGGGTTGGGATCTAGCAACTATTGAACTTCCAATCGTCCTCTCTATTGATATTGCTTGATCTCTTTTCAATCTCAATGGCTTCCCTAAATTTTTGGTGATGGAACTGCGAAACTCTAGCAATAACATTGGCCTCCTCAATACAGACATTATGTTTGGTCTTCTCTGCATGTTTTGCTAGTGTGGAAGACTTAGTTCTCCCGTGTTTAAGATCAACTGCATGCTCACTAATTCTTTGATTAATGGAGTGCCCAGTCTCAATTAAATTACCCAACATTTTGGCGCCATTGCTGGGGAGGTGTATATAGGATTATATTCTTGGTTTGCATATCATTTTAGGTGCATTCAACTTTTTAGATGCATAATTAAAGCATGATAAAAATCATTTATGCATATAGAAAGGGATTCTAGGGGTAGATTTGTAAGTAGAGGTATAAGTTCAATTCCAACATCACAACTCACCCCCGCTAGACCTCATAGTGCCACACCATCCACTCATACTCGCATTCCATCATTGGCAGGTAGACATAGACTTCATGAGGGGCATAGATCTGAAATGCAACCAAAAGATTCACCAACCTCCTCTACCGAAGTTGTAGTTGAAGAACCTACATCCCTACAAAAGGAGTAATTCTGCTCTCTTCAACATGAGAGCAACTTCTAGGACAAGAACTAGAGGTTCCTAGTGAAGAAGAAGAAGAGGAAGAAACTTTTTATAATATACCATTAGTAGAGGAACCAAAAGAAGAGCTAAACAATCCTATTATAGAACCTTATATTAGCTCTGAGGAATCTACAATGACAGGGGAAGGAGAAGGAGAAGTACATAATGTAAATGGTGAACCTAGGATTGGAGGTGGAAGAGGCAAAGGAGGAAATGACATAGGAGGTGGAGTTTGAGGTGGTAGAGGTGGTAGGAGGGATCTAGATCCTTATGGATTTCCCATCTTTGATGAAGATACCACAACCACAATGAAGAACATATCACCCTCTATCCTTCCTAATTTCCATGGTTTGAAAAATGAGGACCTTGAAACATTTCTTTTTGAGTTCGAAGTTTTATGTAGAACTTATGACTACTTACTTTATCCTCAAAAATTGAAATTATTCTTAGAAACTCTTAAAGATGGAGCACTTAAATGGTTCATGGGACTAGGAACACATACTATTAGAACACGGGAAGAAATGAAAAATGTGTTCTTCGAAAAATATAAGGATTATTGCATGCCCCATAACCTTAAGGATGAAGTCTTTAAGATGATGTAGAAAGAGGATGAAAGCCTTGAAGACCTAGTTGACAGATTTGCTTACAACATCAAAAGGGTTAAGATGTATAATTTGGATGATGAAAAACTAAAAGCTCTTTTGTTAAAATCCATCAAAGATGAATGGATTGACCTTCTTAATTTAATGGGCAAGGGAGATGTTTCACACCTTTCATTTGGAGAAATATGTGATTTGTGTAAACATATTTCAAGGGGTAAGGCTAGAACTGGAAAAAATCCAAGAGATCTTGCGATGTCTAGAATTAATAAATTTGCAATTGGAACAATAAGTAGAGTTGAAATAGGCAATTTGCTTGATAATTTCAAAACATATATCCTAGGGAGTCTTAGTGAAGAACTAGATACCCTCAAGATACAAAACAAGCAAAAGGCCGAGAATGTTGCATTATCTATTTTCTGTCCCAAGTGTAGGAATAAACATGCCTTAAGAGAATTTCCCCTTGATAGTATAGAAATTTGTGTCATATGTGCTGAAAATCATAATACGAAGGAATGCCCTTTAATACATGGTCTTAAAGTTGTTTTTCAATATGCAGATGGAATGAGCCAAGCTGAATCTCTTTGTTTTATTTCTAAAAGACCATGGAAAAATCAACAATCAAATATGACTCAAGGCTTCCATACTCAATCGTATGCACAACCAAAAAACAATTGGACATCACCCATGCCATGGAAACCTTGGCCCCTGTTGTACCTCTGAATATAATTCTAGGTTAGGAATTAAGTCAGAGCATCTAAAACATTTGGTTGGTTTTTAAAATGTTTGGATGACCAATGCTTTAAAATAATTCAAACAAGTGTTGAATCTTAATAAATAATGATATGATTAAAGGGTTGGTTCTCCACCTCTCAACATAAATTTGGTTTAAAAAATATGTGCAAGGTAGAGATGAGAGAGATTATGGCCTATCAAAAATCAGACAGATTATTTAATTAACCGTATGGAAAAGGTGTATGTAACCAATGTTTACAGCCCAACAAAAATATATTTAAATTGATGAAGAAGTGACAATTTGAAATTGTAGAGGAGTTATTCCAGACAAACAATCCAATAGACTAATCTCTGTAATATATTATAACTTCATAGGGGATTTCAGTTTGGTTGATACTCAACCTTATCTTACCCAAATTTGTTCATTCAAAATTAAATACATGCATACATTTACAATATGAAATGAAAAATAACGAATAACTCATAAGAACACCACTGCTTTGAGGCAAATTCAAAATCATTTCATTAAAATCAGAGAATTTCATATGAATACATTTATGCTTGATAGGTTATCCCAAGGGTTCAACCCTTTGTACTTTGATATATGAAGTATTTATACAATTTTCCCCAAAATATGAAGAATTTCTACAAAATATCCTAAAAATTGTTTACAAAAATAATACAAGAATATAGAAAAATTAAGTTATTGAAGCTTTCTGGAACTATTTTCAAGAATTTTGGTGATGACTTGGAATGAAAAGGTTGCTGCTTTGCTGCTGAAGATGAATACCTGTTTTACTCAAGAAGTTGGCACATTTTATCCCATCTTTCTTCATTTGGGATGGAAAATTTGATTAACTTTCTATAAGTTTCGTCCACTTCGGTATATTTCTCGAAAGTGGGCTTGATTGAAAACAAATGTTTTATTTCATGCTTGATAAATAAGTCAAACTTCAAGCCTTCCATGAAATCTTTCCCTGTAATAGTTCCCTTTATGGTAGAAAATTTGGATTTAACTCTTGCTATGGAATATAATTTATGTTGATAATCTTCTAGCTTAACTAATTTGTCTTTTGTTCCCTTTAAACCTAGAAGTCTTTTTTGATTCAGTATATTGAAATTTATGTGGAATTTTTGAATACTGGCCTCTAGATTCTAACATTTATCAACTAACTGTAGCATTAAATTTCTTTTAGTAAGAGACCTTCTTACTTCAAGAATAATGTCAGTTCTATATTCAATTTCATATTCTGCCAGTTCTTCTTTTGTCTTTGAATTTAAAACTTTAATCAAATCTGTAGCTTCTCCTGATTTCTGACCCAATCCTTCCTTTAATTCTTCTATGGCTTCCCTTGATTTCTGCACTAACTCTTCTTGCTCGAAAATAATTTCAATTGAAAGCTGAATTTCTGTCGTTGCTTCATTAATCTCTACCCAAATATTCTCCTTTGCTTGTACAATTGTCTGTGCCATGGCAAATTCATTTTCTAGAAATTCAATCCTTTGAGTTAATCTGTGAGTTTCTGAAGTTGTGACATATACACATTATCAATTTTTAACTTTTGTTCTTGGAAATTATTAAGTTGAGCTTTGAGTTTTTCAATCTCTCGCCCTTTGATAGATAAATCTTCCATAGCTTTGATTAAATCAGTTGATGTATCTGTAGACTGTGTCTCCATTGTTGTAGAAGCTGCTGAAGTAAAAGCCCTTGTTGTTGATGTACCTGCGATTGGAACTGTTGTTAGAGGAATGACTGCTAATTGAGTTGATTGTTGTTTTTTTTTTCCTTTAGCAATTTTTCTATTTTAGTCTCCATTTCTTTAATTTGTCCATTCTGTTCAATGATGATTTTGAACATATCTTCTTTCTCCATTTCTTGTTGAGCAACTTACTCTATTTGTGGATATTCAATAGATGGAAGTTTGAGTTGCTTCTTTAAGGCTGCAATGTCAGCATTCTTTTTCTTAATGATCTCCTCAACAACTTTTACATTACTGGGATCATATCCCAATTTAATCATCAAATCTTTTAAAGATTTTATCTATGTGTCTTTAGCCAAAGAAGATATTTTTTCTATTTTTAATTGAGACTGAATATTTTTAACTGAAGCCTCGAGTCTGGATGCTGCCATTGCTGAATTTTTAGAGTAGAATATAACATTTCACTTGTTTGTTTATGCAAGTCCATTTGATCAATAGGATGAATTTGATCAATGTTAAAAGAGAAAATGGAATTTTTGTAGTCATTTGTAGTCTTAGGAAAAGGAACTTCAACTTCAAAGAAAGTTATTTTCATTTTTCCTTTCTTAGTATCAAAAGGAGAGAGAAGTTTGTGTTGTGATGATGTTGTTTGTTTCCAAAACTAAGAATAGGTTGTAGCTTTCATAATTTCATTCAACCTTTTTATTTCCCTATATCTTGTAAATATACTTGGTTCAGCTTGATCACGTGTTACGAAACCAGGTCACAAAAAGACAGAAAAGATAGATCAATGCCTTAGAATTCAGCCTCTTCGAGGGGGCAACCTCCTTTACATTACACAAATGAATGATTCTTTGATGATTCAAATGACAAAACCTCC
>APFE030098775.1:1844-12692 GCA_000404065.3 Pinus taeda | reverse complement strand
TTCATCTATAACTGCGTCAACCAACTTTCTATAGAATCATACTTAATTCTTTCATCTTGAATCTTTCTAACTTCAATTAGCAATTGCTAGAGTGATCAATTCTAACCAATTTCAATTGCATTTACAAGTTGAGTTGATCAGGCTCAGCATGTTTCACTTTCAAAACTCAAAATTTAAGAACACTAGTATGCACTGTGCAACATTGTGAAAAAGTTGGTTTCACGATCTTCACCCTCTTCGCAATCGGCCACCTTAATCTCCATTTTCTTACTACTCCTCTTTCCAAATTTTATTTTACAACAATTCCTCCTTAGACTCTTCAACCAGAAATTATCTCCCCGATGCTTCGACACCTAGATAGTCTGCACTCTGTGAGGTGAGGAAATTCTGCCACCGCAGATGGGCATGGGCTTCTCCTTCTCTTCCTCCTCTTGTCATGCATACTTGCTGAGAAAGGTATCCGTGGAAGGCTAATAATAAATATTGTTGAGCTAGAACACCAAGGTCCTCTAACATGGCTTCCCGGGTAGCGACCATACATTGAAGGCTAGTTGAGGAAGTCATCTCTATGCTGCCTATCCTAGAAGGTCCTTGCTGGCTTTTCCAACTCCTGCGGTGACACGATGCCTCTAAAAATCTACACCGCGTATTCCATGGATACTGAGAACGACCACCTGCGCCACTAGTCATAACCGATGGACTACACCGTCACTAAACCTCTACTCTTCTCTCGCTAGAGCTCCACCATTTCCATGTCCATGTATAAAGACTTTTGCCCAAATAATCTATGTCGTTGCTAAAAAAAAAATAGTCTACATACAAATTGAAAAACATAGTCTGCATACAAATTAATAAATTACTTCCAGCACTTCAATTTTCTTCACCACGCCACACCGTTAAAATCCCTAACAGACTTAGTCTTCACTACAATGAGCACACAAGTTCAACCCATCAAAGTGGATCGGGAGCCCTTCCTCATTGGACGCGCAGTGAGATGCCATGGCTCAAAACACAAAATTTCCTATGCGCAAAGGCGGTCAAAAGAGGTCTCGGTAGCCTGCTCCCTCAGATCCAGAACCTCACTAGTTGCGAAACCCTTTTGAGAAGCAACCGCGTCACAAAAATTAACAGTGCCCAAATTCCTGATCCAACAACTACTCGACGGCCACCATGAATGGGCACATTCAGTCCACACCATAGCAGGTCCACAGGGCTTTCACCATGACGAGATCCACAACCTTTATCAACAGACTCACAGATCTGCCACTGACTGCTCCCACCCCCCATGTAATGCCTCGGTGAAGTGCAACGGGCGGGCGTGCATGACCACACGACAGGTGGAAGTGCGACCGTGGGCAGATGTGTGAGCTGTGGTGTGACGATTGTGCGACGGAGCTGCGGAGAGTTTGCGACATGTACATGCGTTATAATGGATTTACGATGGAGTATATACCGATTTGAGCATGGACGATACACATGAAGCTGACTCATGGATGAAGGGGTAGGCCGACTTGTAGTTGGGCGTTCGAGGGGTGTCCAAACGCAGATTTGGTGGTCGGCTGGGCGAGCCACCACCCCATTGCGACGCATATATATTTCCATACGGTTGGAGCATTTTGGAATCATCATTCGACCATTGCAAATTCGCACAAGTGAGTAGTGCACAGGTTCTAGTGTGCATTTGGAGAAGGAGAAGGCGCAGTTCTCATGCGCCTATCCTTGGGCTAGTCGCATGATAGAACATCGCACTTGGTGTTGGGCGGAGGTGCGGGTGAAGGTGCGCCCAGTGGTCGGGTGAGGCGTGCACGGTGAACGTGTGGCGCCCGAATTGTGCGATGACTTGGCATGGGTGTCTTGGCGACTCGGGTGAGTGCCTACCCATCGTGCAAGTGTGCACAAAGATGTGTCGAAGTGTTGGGTTGTGAACGGAGGTGTGTCTCGGTTAGAGGCGCCCATGTGTGGCGACTGTGTGCCCGAGTTGGGAAAACAACACGACGATGCGACGGGGTGAACGGAGGTCTGGTTAGTCGTGCGGCGACCGTGCGGAGGTGCCGACGAGCTGGGCAACTGAGTTTGCCGATGTTGTAAATTTGGCTAAGTGTAAATTTGGGGTTTCCCAAGATTTAACTTATGCATTGTAAAAATTGAAGATGATATAATATATTGTTGGGCAGACTCACATTACGAGGGTTGCCCCTCCCCTTTATACTTGTTGCAATTGTTGATGTTCTTGTTATATAATTGTTATGGATAATGAATGAGTATGGGCTTCATTAAGTATAAAGGATAATTGCATAATGCTTGGTTGAGAATCATAAACTAAGTAGGAGAAAGTGAATTTATGCATAGTCCATGTGCACGAGTATTGTTAAAAAGAAAGTGTTCGGTGGTGCCGCACCTCGCCGACACGGTTGAAATACCACCATAGGCTTGGGGGCGTGACAGTTGGTATTAGAGCAGGCTGATAACTGGGTTGATGAAGTGTTGAAGCATTGAAGTAGCTCGGTTGGGCCGGTTTGATGAGCTGTTACATAAATTGACAGTTGATATTTGAGCAAGGGTGCTCGTGACAGTGGAGGCAGGTACTTGCAAGTGAAGGAAGCTAGTTTCACATAAGTGGAACAAGGGTCGGTTCATGATTGCAAGGTGCTTGGTGAAGCTAGTAAAGGTTGGAACCGGGTGTCGTAGAGTTGGGCAGACGGTACTACATGCTGGTCATACGATTTGGGCACTTGTCAGGTGGGCAAGTGGGACTGCGTGTGGACAGGTATACACGGTTTGGGCGTCTGAATGAAGTACGAACAGGGGAAGATGAAGTACAAGGCATGGCAGGTTTGGAAGAATGTGAAGGGAAGCTCTTGCTTACCTTATACAGGTTGAAGCGGATGAAAGAGGAGAATCCTTGGATTCGAGAAAAGCTTGCAGTCTTGGAGAAGAATGTTGAAGATGAGCTTCTTCAACTTGGTTGGATAATGGAGCAAGTTGAAGTTGCAGATTGTGCTACGAAGGAAGAGGAAGTCTTGATGACGGATGATGTTGCAGACATGATCATGATGGAGGATGAACTTGAGTTTGATCAAGTTGGACCAGGATCGTGCAGTTTGCAGACATGTATGGATGAGGGTACTCTCATGGAGTAACCTCATGATGATGTAAGTACTATTGATACATGTGTTTCATTTGAGCATTTGGTAGATGGACCGTGTGCAAGGAAGGGCAAAGCCAATTTGCCGATGCTAGGGAACATCTTACCATGGATGTTTATGGTGAGACCTTGTATGGAGAAAAAAGGATTGTTGATTGTTGTAGGACTTGTTGGGGTTGTTTGTGACCTTGTGGGAGAAGGTACAAAGGCCTGTGACAAGGGTGGAACTTGATGATCGTTGTGGAGGAATGGGTTGTGCTTTAGCCACATGGCTAAGTGCCCGGCATGACCCATGGACAGTTTGAAGGGCACACACTTGGGTGGACTTCTCATGGCCGAGACCAAGAGATAGTCTTGGTGGAACCTTTGGTGGAGGAGCTATGATGGAAGGGACTCGTAATGATGATGTTTTGGGTGGACTTCTCATAGTCTTGGTGACACTTAGGTGGAGGAGCTATGATGAAGGAAACTCATGACATGACATGATGATATGGTTGGGTGACCGAGTTCACTAAACCGAAGATTGTAGTTTGGATAGGGATGACCGATGGTTGTGATGAGTCTACTTGGTTGGGCTACATGGACAACTTAGTCATGGACATCAGGTTGGAGACGTGGAGCATGGCAATCTTATGCAGGGACATATTGTGGGCGCACTTGTGGAGATGTCACTTATGGGCATTCGATGAGGTGTACCATGGCATGGATGTTGTGCAGATGGATTTGCTTATGTGACATGGAGACTTATGAGACTATGGGGAGGTTGTACGCTCTTGTACAACGAAGCCATGGACTTGGATGGAGTTGCGAGCATACTATGGGGCATTCTTACTACATGGAGAGTTGAGGCATCTTGCAGAGACCTTTAGGTGGAGACTTGTATGCTTGCTGAGGTGTTGGTTGGGGATGACTTATGGAGCTCATGATGACATGAGATTGTTTTGACTCTTGGAGACTTCATATATGGTGGACTTAGAGGATCTGATGCATCGAGGAGCTAAGGTCAGAGGCTTTGGTGCAGGATGGGGTGCACACATTCAAATTCCATGTATGGGCATGGCTTGAAAGAGTGACTTGATGTGGAGGGTTGGTATGAGACACTTTGAGGTGATGGAGTTACGATGATGATGATGCCTTGGTGGCTACACTTGGGTATGGGTTGAGCCGAGACTCAACTACTTTTGCACATGGGAGCTGATTTATCTTGATCATGGGCAACACATGGAGACATGAGAAAGGTGTTCTCTTGAGACACTTGACTTGGTGATGAGATGCTCTCTTGGGACGCTTGACACTTGATGGAGAAGTGTTCTCTTAAGAACACTTGGATGACTTGAGGGATGGCACATTGCAGATTGATGGAGGTAGCTTCATGTACTTGTATGTGGCAAACCAAGAGTTGGAGTTGAGGAGATGGTATCTTCATATTGAAGAGGCACACTTATGGATGATGTTGGGATTGATGTGGCTGATTTCATATAGCACATTGACACCAAACATCATGGACATGTTGCAGATGAGATGAGGACTACTTCATGGACCTGAGCATGGTTTACTTATGAGAATGGATTCTTGATCGAGTTCGGGATGTGACAGGGATGCTTTGAGGAACAACTGATGATGACATGAGGATGTGCATTCTCATGGTTTGGGCGTGATGGTTGGATTAGCTACCCAACTAGTTCAGACATGGGGGCTAGCATGTACATGAGGTGTTGGCATTGTGTTGGAGTATCATGGCAGCAGGTTCACATGGGAACGACACATGATGAGGTCGACACTATATGTTGCAATAGGCGTGTAGCTTGAGATGGAGGGGCCAGCCTTCCACGATGGAGCAGCATGTGGAGATTGTGACATGATGGTTGATTGTCATGGATTGAGAGGACTTCCGATTGTTGAGATGAGATGTTGGCACATGATTGAGATGTGTTAACACTTGTTTACATATCATGGGCAGTTTGCACATGATGGAGATGATGCACATGATGGAATGGACACTATGTTGCAGGGGACATGTAGCTTGATGTTGAAAGGATCATCGTTTCATCGTGGAGAGCAGCATGGAGAGATTGTGGTAGGTGACCGGTGGTCATGGACATCTGATATATGACATACATTAGTATGGACTATCTTGGTGGCAGTTGGTCACTTATATGAGACATGGTGGAGATGGAGGCCTACATATGTTGCAAGGTGTTTGCCATATATGTGAGGGGAGTCGACATCATGGATTGATGCCTGGAGTTGGGATGTTGTCGAGGACGACAACGACTTCAGGTGGAGGAGGATGTAACGCCCTAGAGGAATGCGACGGGCAGGCACACACGACGGGCGCATGCCAAACAGGCGCATGAAGGCACTGTCGCACAAAATGTGACGTTACGACCGCAGCAAATGCGACGAAAGACTGAACCTGACAAAATGCGTGGAAACGATGGGGCTCTTATACTGCGACTTGGAGGAGGCTACGTTGAGGCATAAGCTGACTATACAAGGAGTGTTTTGGGGTGTGTTACGATGGTTTTGGGGGTCGGCTAGGGGCTATCACCCACACACACAACCTATGTAGGAAAAGTATATATAACCCATGCGTTGAGCTCATTTGAACAACGCATTTTCTCTCACTCATTTCACATAAGGGTGCAGACTCAGTGCGCAAAAAAGGCAAGAGAAGTGCGCATATCTCATGCACTTCTCTTGGGCTTAAACCGTACGTTGGAGGTAGCATTTGGAAGTGCGAAGTGTTGGCAGGTGTGCCGTGGGTGAACGACGAATGTGCACTTTTGTGCCAGGCTTGAGGTAGTGTTGCAGGTGGTTTGTGTGAACTTCTTTCTACCATGCAAGAGTGCACAAATGATGTAAAGGCAGTTTGCCTATCTTGTAAATTTGGTTAAGTGTTGGCCTTGGATTCTGCCAGGCACACTTGTATTGTAAAACTGATATTCTTAATAAACGGTTGGGCAGACTCACGTTACGGGGAGTTGCCCCTCGCCTTTATACTTGTTGCAATTGTTGTTCTTGTTTTATAATTGCGATGGTTAATGAATGAGTATGGGCTTCATAAGTATAAAGGATAAATGATTGTTTTACTTGGTTGCGAAACAAAAGCTAAGTATCGGTTGTGAATTAGGCGTAGTCCACACACATAAGTATTGTTAAAAAGAAAGTGTGGGGTGGTGCCACACCTTGCCGGCACGGTTGGAAGACCACCATAGGCTTGGGGGCGTGACAGTGGTGAACGATGAATGTGCAGTTTTGTGCCGGTCTTGAGGTAGTGTTGTAGGTGTAAAGGCAGTATTGAGTATTGAGTATTGGGCGCAATGGTTGGATTAGATACCCAACTAGTTCAGACATGGGGGTTAACAATGTACAGAGGTATGTTGGCATTGTGTTGGAGTATCACGGCAGCGGGTTCACATGGGAACGACACATAATGGGGTCAACATGATATATTGCAATGAGCATGTAACTTGAGATGGAGGGACCAGCCTTCCATGATGGAGCAGCATGTGGAGATTGTGACATGGTGGTTGATTGTCATGGATTGAGAGGACTTCCGATCGTTGAGATGAGATGTTGGCACATGGTTGAGGTGAGTTAACACTTCTTGATATATCATGGGCAGTTTTCACATGATGGGGATGATGGACATGATGGAGTGGATACTTTGTTGCAGTGGACATGTAGCTTGATGTTGGGAGGATCAGCCGTCCATGGTGGAGAGCAGCATGGAGAGATTGTGACAGGTAGCGGGTGGTCATGGACATCTGATATATGACATACCTTGGTATGGACTATCTTGGTGATAGTTGGTCACTTAGATGAGACATGGTGGAGATGGAGACCTACATATGTTGTAGGATGGTTACCATATGTGAGGGGAGTTGACATCATGGTTTGATGCTTGGAGTTGGGATGTTGTCGAGGACAACAACGACTTCAGGTGGAGGAGGATGTAACGCCTTAGAGGAATGCGACGGGCGGGCGCCGGGCGACCAGGAAGGTGCGCACAATGGGCGCGTGCCAAACGGGTGCACGAAGGCACCGTCGCACAAAATGTGACATTACAACCGCAGCAAATGCGACGAAAGACTGAACTTGACAAAATGCGTGGAAACGATGGGGCACTTATACTACGACTTGGAGGAGGCTACGTTGAGGCATAGGCCGACTATACAAGGAGCGTTTTGGGGTGTGTTACGATGGTTTTGGGGGTCGGCCAGGCACTGTCAGCCACACACACAACCCACGTTGGAAGAGTATATATAACCCATGCGTTGAGCTCATTTGAAGAACGCATTCTCTCTCACTCAATTCCCATAAGGGTGAAGACGTAGTGCGCAGAAAAGGCAAGAGAAGTGCGCATATCTCATGCGCTTCTCTTGGGCTTAAACCGTACGTTGGAGGTAGCATTTGGAAGTGCAAAGTGTTGGAAAGTGTGCCGTGGGTGAACAACGAATGTGCAATTTTGTGTCGGGCTTGAGGTAGTGTTGCAGGTGGTTCGTGTGAACTTCTTTCTACTGTGCAAGAGTGCACAAATGATGTAAAGGCAGTTTGCCTATCTTGTAAATTTGGTTAAGTGTTGGCCTTGGATTCTGCCAGGCACACTTGTATTGTAAAACTAATATTCTTAATAAATGGTTGGGCAGACTCACGTTATGGGGAGTTGCCCCTCCCCTTTATACTTGTTGCAATTGTTGCTTTTCTTGTTTTATAATTGCGATGGATAATGAATGAGTATGGGATTCATTAAGTATAAAGGATAATAACATGTTTTACTTGGTTGCGAAACACAAAATAAGTATCGGTTGTGAATTAGGCGTAGTCCGCACACATAAGTATTGTTAAAAAGAAAGTGTGGGGTGGTGCCGCACCTCGTCGGCACGGTTGGAAGACCACCGTAGGCTTGGGGGAGTGACAGTTGGTATCAGAGCTAGTATAAAAGACTTGGAGGAGTCTTGCAAGGTTGGGTCGAGTAGGGTTGCTCGTGACAGTGAAGAAAAAGTCATGGCAAGTTTGGAAGAATGTGAAGGGAAGCTCTTGCTTACCTTATACAGGTTGAAGCGGTTGAAAAAGGAGAATCCCTTGATTCAAGAAGAGCTTGCAGTCTTGGAGAAGAACGTTGAAGATGAGCTTCTTCAACTTGGTTGGACAATGGAGCAAGTTGAAGTTGCAGATTGTGCTACCAAGGAAGTCGAAGCCTTGATGACCGATGATGTTGTAGACATGACCATGATGGAGGATGAGCTTGAGTATGATCAAGTTGGACCAGGACCGTGGAATTTCCAGACATGTATGGATGAGGGCACTCTCATGGAGGAACCTCATGATGATGATGTTGATGATGCAAGTACTATTGATACATCTGTTTCATTTGAGCATTTGGTAGATGGACCGTGTGCAGGGAAGGGAAAAACCAGTTTGCCAAAGCTAGGGAGCATCTTACCATGGATGTTCATGATGAGACCTTGTATGGAGAAGCAAGGATTGTTGACTATTGCAGGACTTGTTGGGGTTGTTTGTGACCTTGTGGTAGAAGGTACAAAGGCCCGTGACAAGGGTGGAACTTGATGATCGTTGTGGATGAGTGGGTCATGCTTTAGCCACATGGTTAAGTGCCCGACATGACTCATGGACAGATTGAAGGGCACACTCTTGGGTGGACTTCTCATGGCCGAGACCAAGAGCAAGTCTTGGTGGAACCTTTGATGGAGGAGCTATGATGGAAGGGACTCGTAATGATGATGTTTTGGGTGGACTTCTCATGGCCGAGACCAAGAGTAGTCTTGGTGACACTTAGGTGGAGGAGCTATGATGGAGGAAACTCATGACATGATGATGTGGTTGGTGACCGAGTTCACTAAACCGAAGATTGCAGCTTGGATAGGGACGACCGATGGTTGTGATGGGTCTACTTGGGTGGACTACATGGACAACGTAGTCATGGACATCAGGTTGGAGACATGGAGCATGGCAATCTTATGCAGGGACATATTGTGGGTGCACTTGTGGAGATGTCACTTATGGGCATCTGATGAGGTGTATCAACGCATGGATGTTGAGCAGATGGATTTGCTTATGTGACATGGAAGACTTATACTTATGAGACTATGGAGAGGTTGTACACTCTTGTGCAACAAGGCCATGGACTTGGATGGAGTTGTGAGAAGACTTTGGGCATTCTTACTACATGGAGAGCTGAGGCACCTTGCAGAGACCTTTGGGTGGAGATTTGTATGCTTGCTAGAGTGTTGGTTGGGGATGGCTTATGGAGCTCATGATGACATGAGATTATTGTGACTTTTGGGGACTTCATATATGGTGGACTTAGAGGACCTGATGCATTGAGGAGCTGAGGGCAGAGTCTTTGGTGCAGTATGGGATGCACACTTTCAAATCCCATGTATGGGCATGGCTTTAAAGAGTGACTTGATGTGGAGGATCGGTATGAGGCACTTTGAGGTGATGGGGTCACAATGATGATGTTGATGCCTTGGTGGCTACACTTGGGTATGGGTTGAGCCGAGACTCAACTACTTTTACACATGGGAGCTGATTGATCTTTGATCATGCGCAGCACATGGAGACATGGGAAAGGTGTTCTCTTGAGGCACTTAACTTGGTGATGAGGTGTTCCCTTGGGACACTTGACACTTGATGGAGAAGTGTTCTCTTAGAGAACTTGGATGACTTAAGGGATGGCACATTGCAGATGTGATGGAGGTAGCTTCATGGACATGGATGTGGCAAACCGAGAGTTGGAATTTGATGAGATGGTCCCTTCATATGGAGGAGGCACACTATGGATGATGTTGGATAGATGTGGCTGATTTCATATAGCACATTGACACCAGACATCATGGACATGTTGCAGATGAGATGAGGACTACTTCATGGACCTGAGCATGGTTTACTTATGAGGATGGATTCTTGATCGAGTTCGGGATGTGATAGGGATTCTTTGAGGAACAACTGATGATGACATGAGGATGTGCATTCTCATGGTTTGGGCGTGATGGTTGGATTGATCACCCAACTAGTTCAGACATGGGGGCTAGCATGTACATGAGGTGTTAGCATTGTGTTCGAGTATCATGGCAGCAGGTTCACATGGGAATGACACATGATGAGGTCAACATAATATGTTGCAGTGAGCATGTATCTTGAGATGGAGGGGCCAGCCTTCCACGATGGAGCAGCATGTGGAGATTGTGACATGATGGTTGATTGTCATTGTCATGCGGAAAGAGTTAATCTTGCGGACAAAACCAACCTCCCTAGAAGCCTAAGACTTTCTAGTGAAAAACAAGACAATTAAGAGAAATCCTTCTCTAAACATGCATTTACCATACAAGAAATCAAGTGTTTTAGATCCTACCTGTAGTCCAACGCTTGCTGTAGTAGTCCAGCCTCGTCGATCCAGATGAGCTCCTCCACTTCGAAGCCTGCATTCACTAACAATCAAACGATTACACAGCACCTGAATATCTCATAAAATAAAACATATTCAACATATAGACCAAGGAGTATATGAAACAACTCATTAATAACAAATTGTTGAGAAGAATGGACTTATTTGTATTAATAGGAACAAAAGAAACCATTACAACCTGAGCCTTGGTATTGTGCAAGTTCCTCCCAGGGTCCAGCAAGAGTTTTCCTTTACTTTGATAAGCTCACCCACTTCCAAATGAAACAAG
>APFE030098774.1:340380-351095 GCA_000404065.3 Pinus taeda | reverse complement strand
ATGGAGGTGAATATTGCAGCAAGGAGTTTGATAAGTACTGTTCAGAGCATGGAATTCGCAGACAGAAAACAGTTCCAAGAACACCACAAGAAAATGGTGTGTCAGAAAGGATGAACAGGACAATCATGGAGCGTGCAAGGTGCATGAGATTGGATGCAGGATTGCCTTTACAGTTTTGGGCAGATGCTGTAGATACTGTTGTTTATCTAATAAACAGAGGGCCTTCTTCAAGTTCCTTGGATGGTGGTGTTCCAGAGGAAGCACAGACAGGTAAAAAGGTAAACTACTCTTTTTTAAAGACTTTTGGTTGTGAGGCCTTTGTCCATATTAATAAAGAAAATAGAACAAAGCTTGAGGCGAAATCAAAGAAATGTACCTTTATTGGATATGGTGTTAATGATTTTGGTTATCGCTTATATGATTATGAAAATCACAAAATCATTAGGAGCAGAGATGTAATATTCAATGAAAAGGTCTTGTATAAGAATCAGTTGCAGGAAAAGAAATAGGAAAAAGAAAAAAAGGAATACACAGTTCTTGATGAAATCACTGAAAAAGTAAAGGTGCCTGAAAATAATAATAATCAACAACCACAACAGTAGCAACCACCACAACAGCAACAGGCACCCCAAACACCTGAAAGTGGTGTTAGAAGATCTACCAGGATAAGTAGATCCCCTGAACGATACTCTCCTTCATTATATTATTTATTGTTGACTGATTCTAGTGAACCCGAACGTTATGAAGAAGCAATGCAGGTTAAAAGCAGGAAGAAGTGGGAGGTAGCCATGGAAGAAGAGATGGACTCGTTAATGCATAACCAGACTTGGGACTTAGTCAAGTTGCCTGCAGGAAAAACTACATTGAAGAATAAATGGGTTTACAGGTTGAAGGAAGAAGATGGAGGAAAACAGAGGTACAAAGCTAGACTCGTGGTGAAGGGGTTTGCATAGAAGAAAGGTATTGATTTTGATGAAATATTCTCTCCTGTAGTTAAAATGACTTCAATCAAAACTATTTTAAGTCTAGTAGCAGTTGAAGATTTGCATCTTGAGCAGTTAGATGTAAAGACAGTCTTTCTCCATGGGGATTGGAGGAAAAGATATATATGCAGCAGTCACAAGGATATGAGGTGAAAAGAAAAGAAAAATTAGTGTGCAGGTTGAAGAAGAGCTTGTATGGCTTAAAACAGGCTCCAAGGCAATGGTATCTAAAATTTGACAAGTTTATGTCTGAACAAGGTTATACTAATTGTCACTCTGATCATTGTGTTTATCTGAAAAAACAAAATGATGACATCTATATTATACTGTTATTGTATGTAGATGACATGCTTGTTCCAGGGTCTAACATGCAGGAAATAAATGTGCTCAAAAGAAAATTGGCAAATTCATTTGCAATGAAGGATTTGGGAGCTGCAAAACAAATCCTTGGTATGAGAATCACTAGAGACAGGAAACATCGCAAATTAACATTGTCTCAGAATGAGTACATACAAGAGGTGTTGAAAATATTTAATATGCACAATGCAAAACCAGTTAGTACACCTTTTGCTAGCCATTTCAAACTTAGTAAGGAAATGTGCCCAAAGACCCAAGAATACATGGATTATATGTCTAAAGTTCCATATGCATCAACAATTGGAAGCTTAATGTATGCAATGGTCTGCACAAGGCCTGATATTGCATATGCAGTAGGAGTTGTAAGCAGGTACATGAACAATCTAGGAAAGGAACATTGGATGGCAGTGAAATGGATTCTCAGATATTTGAAAGGTACCACAAACCAAGCATTATGCTTTGGTGGTTCACACATTTCTCTACAGGGATATGTCGATGCAAATATGGCAGGTGACGGAGATAACAGAAGGAGCACTACAGGATATGTATTTATTGTAGGTAATACAACTGTCAGTTGGGTTTCAAAAATCCAAAGTGTTGTTTCACTTTCAACAATAGAAGCAGAGTATGTTGCTGCTATAGAGGCTAGTAAAGAAATGATTTGGTTACAAAGGTTTATGGGTGAATTGGGTAAGGAGCATGATATGGGCACATTATACAATGATAGCCAACGTGCCATTCATCTTGCAAAAAACTCAGCATTTCATTCTAGGACTAAACACATACAACTCAAGTACCATTTCATACAATCAGTGTTGGAAGATGGAGAGTTGAAGCTGGAAAATATACACACTAGCTAGAATCCTGTAGATATGCTAACAAAAGTTGTAACCAGGGAGAAACTGAGAATATGCTCAGTTTCAATTGGTCTTCAAGGATGACGATGAAGATAAGAAACAACCAAGTCCAAAGAGGAGTCATTGTTCAGTGAATGAAACAGTGGTGGAGTTGCTACAATCATTCTCCAAGTGGGAGATTGTTGAGTATGGAGCATGATTGTTTAGAGGTCTTTTGTTTCAACCAGATGTATACCCCAGGAAGTTTGTAAACCCCTCCACGTGGGGGGAACTTGTCCCCCCCTGCGAGGGTCTAGGGGCGTTGATCCCCCCCCGGCTGGGGGGTCCGAGGGCTAGCGGTCCCTCGGCAGGGGTTAAATTGCCTTGTAAAAGTATAGTAATTTCTAGTCAATTTGGGTCGTTCATTAGGCGGATGATCTGATGGTAGAACTTATGTTTAATTTAGGGGTTTTTGCCCTAGAAGGAAACCCCTCTCTTTGTATGAGGGCATTGTATTTTTGAGGTGTGTAATAGATGTGTATTCTCTGAGCGAGAAATAGAGAGATCAGACTGTGAGAGAAAACAAAGGATATTACAGCGGATCTTCTATAGGTTATGTCTCTTCATTTTGTTGGATAATATAAAGGAAGGACTGGCTATTCAGGGTGGACGTAATCCAAACTAGGTGAACCACGTATATCTGTGTCACTCTTGTTTTACGTGTTTTCTGTGTTTATATTTTTGCAATATTTTATGTGTTCCATTGCTTCGTACTATATAATTTTCTAACGCTGACCAGGCTCGCTAGCAGTGAAGCGATGTTTGTGTTCTTGCGTGAATCCATCGGGGTATTGTCCAGGCTTGCTGGTAGCCGAACAATACCAGAGATGAACCTTGAACTCTAACTATCATATTGATTGTGTACCAAAATACCCCTCATCCCAATCGAACAACTGTGTTGACTTGGGTTGGATGTGTGCTGACCGAACAAGAGCATGGCAAGTGCTACATCTTTCAATCAAGCTAGTGTGGAAACCAAGAATATCTAAGAATTGAACAATACTTCTGGAGGATCTAGACTTGCTTTTTACAAAACAAGGTCCATCAAAGAGTTGGATTTCTACTAGTGTGTCGCCAAGTGTTGTAGCGGCTACAACCCCTCCAAACTTCTGTCTTAGCTTCATTTTGGAGCCTCCCTACCAACCATCCTTAGCAGCATGTCTTGCATTGTCAAGTAAATTATCTCCAGCTGAGTTTTAGTGGCTTGCCAGCCTGTCTATGTCAACCTGTTTGTCCCCCACCCGCAGGTCGGCATTCCAGACTTAGGCAAATCTCTAGCTGAGATGTTCCCTCTGAAAATTACGCAATTCTGGAGGGGAACTAGCCTTCCCTCCAGAAATTGCGCAATCTTGTTGGGTTGTGTGTTGGGCTCCAGAATTGCGCAATCTATCCAAGTAACCCTCCCTCAGGAAATTGCACAATCGAGCCCGACACTAGGCTTTAGCCCAGAAATTACGAAATTCTGGGAGGCAGTGACTTGTTGACCCTAGAAATTGTGGAATACCTAAGGGATAGCCAACCTTGCTCAGCCTAGAAACTGCGCAAATCCCTTTCCCAAGCTTGTAGACTATTGCATGTGCCTTCAGGTTGATCGGTTCCCTCTGGGATTGAGCAATATTGATTTGCATGCATGGGTTGTTTTTCCCGAAAAAAAAAAAAAAACAAACAAACAAAAACAAAAAAACATCTCTAGATTTTAGGGATCTATTTTAGTAGTTGGAGGTTACATGCAAAGATCATTTTAGAAACTTCCCTCCAAGTGTCGTTGTTTCCTGGAATTGTGGCATGCGCATCATAAGCCTCAAACTTATTTATTCGACGTTGTAGAGCTCATTCCTCACATAGATCTTGGAGCTCTGACATCCCACATTGCATCTAAGAGTCTTTGGCACATTCAGCTCAACTTTTCTGTAATGTTCTTAAGTAGGAATGTAAGTGATATTAAGCAAATAAAGAGTGCAACAACATATAAAAATAAAAACACACATCAAACATCCATTAAAATGTTGCCAATCAGGAACTGCTGAGCCATATTATTAAAAATCAAAGAGCTAGATACAATATGAAACAGAATGGTGCGCCTGGGCTTGTCCCAATAAACAAGCCCAATTGTTGCACCACGCTTCACTGTGTTGCCCTAGTAAATTACTGCCCTACTGAACTTCAACCTGCTAGAAGGTGCCAAAAAACTGTCCATAAAATTATATCTTTTCAAACCTGGACTCCTTGGACAAAAACCAAAAAAACCCAGAAGTGAATTTCACTGGTTTTGACTTAGGATTTTTTACCTCCTTGGAGCCTCTCCCCAGTTTCGACTGCCAAATTTGATTTGCATGAAACAACCTACAAATCCCTCTGTAAACACCTCTTAAATTTTGGTTTTACCTATGCTATCTGTATGGCTCTTGGCCAAGATTGACTGCTCTCCCAAGTCCCCACAAATTGCTACTAAAGACCTCTATGCAATCCCTCTGCTCAGAAATTCGAATAACTGATGCACTGGTCTAGCTGGTTGCAAACTCCAGCGAGAATGTCCTCAACAAGCAGCCTTCTCAGTTCCTGGAAATCCCAGCAAGCAATGAATCTCTTGGTTGGCTTCCAACTTCTCCTGCGTGTTTTTGGCTGCCAAGGAAGTGTGCAGTTCCCTCTCTGTGTTGATGGATGAAGTGTGTGACTGTACCGAACCCCCTGAAACTCTCATGGAATGGCCTCCCTAGGGCAAGCACAGATGGTCCCCCGAAGAAGAGGTTGAATCTCCCGCGTGAGAGATTCGTGGCTAAACAGCGGGTAGACTCGCTAAGCAGCAGAGCGTACAAAAGAGTGTTTGTTTGCAAATGTTCAAGATGAAAACAAAATGAGAGATGATCTCTCTTTATAACTCCTTTGGCCCCCTTAGCCCCATCCACCCATTCGATTTTCTCTCCAAGCATATCGAATGGCTAATTTGAACTCCTATGTGGGTGGGCCCCACATTCCACTAGCAACTAAATAAAGTCGATTTGGCCGCTAAGTCCCTAAGTCAAAAGTGTGGGGCCCTCTTCCTTGGTAAAAAATGTGCAAAATTGTGTAGCAACACCCTGTTACTAATGTGTTTGAGAAGGGACATGAAATTTTCCAGGTAAGTCTGCTTTTCATGTCATTTGCTGCTTTTCTGTCACTTTTTGTATTTCGCTTTGTATGAATGTTGTTTGCTTGGTTATGTTGAATGCTTGTTGCGCAGTTTCAGTGCTTAGCAGGCCAGGCTAGACTATGCATTGCACAATTCCAACAATCAGTCAACCTCCTGACAGCCTAGACTGTGCCTTGCGCAGTTTTGGCAGTCAGTCCCGTAGCTCCCGGTGAAAATTATGAAATCTTCCTGGTCAGTCACCCAAGTGTGTTGCATGCCAGTCCTCAAATTTGTTTTGGTTTTAAACTGATAGATTGTTTGCCATGAGTGTTGCTATCTCTCTAGGTATAGCAGGTCTTCCTCCATCTCTCAGCAGTACAAGTACAATGGCCTCCAAGAGAGTAGGTTCAAAGGACACCATTGGAAGTGCAATTGTAGATGTAGTTGAACAAGTGTCTATGAGCTTGCCCATTTACGAAGACACCAAATTGTTCATAGACAAAGACATCAAGTTGAAATGGGAAAACATCAATGATACATTCTTCGGCACATTTGAGGAAGATCTGGAAGACCGCAGGGTCTATGTCAACATCCACAAGTCTGAGTTTTACCGGATTGCATGTAGGTATCCCGTGTTTCCATGCGCAGACATAATCCACTGAATTGTCTCACACACTGATCCTGAGATGATGACATTGAGCAGTGTCAGTGGGACAGAGCTTGCTACCTTCAGGGCGAAGGAATTTCAGGGGATGTATCACTTGCCACAACCAGTGATAACAATGGAGAAACCCTTCAGGAAACCCAACAGCAGCGCAAACTCTAGAGATATCTTGAAGAGTTGGGTGAAAGAGCCAACCAAGTTCAGGACAACACCTAGCCTGATTTACAAGATGAAGATACTGTGGAAGGTATATCAATACTTGGTCATCTTTACACGCTGCTTATACAGCCAAGAGAGCACAAAGACCTTCCCGCAGTGCTGGGTGATTGCGTTGGACCAACTGGCCAATGAAGGAAGGCCATGCAACTGGTCTAACATGTTGGCTCTCAGGTTCAAGGAACAGGTGACAAAAGCCTGACATCCGCCCAAAGGTCACCAAGCAAAGATATACATGTTTGCATACATACTAGATGTAATTTTTGTTCGTCAGCAGTTCCCAGGTTTCAGTTGGGCATGGACACCTTCAAAAACCTTTGTGCACACTTATTACATATTGTTCTCCCAATGCAGGGTCCGCAGAGTTATCACACAGTTGTCAGACCACTTTGTCACCCTAGTGTATTAAATGATATTTGAGCAGGGTCCATCTTGCATGTCGCAGGCATCGATGGAGGCATTGATTCACATATCATATTGGTATGCCTCACCCCTTGGCACCTTCATATAGATGTACAGCACAGAGAAGCCTCTACATGTTTTACCAAAGTTTGCCATGGACAAAACTCGTCGTGCAAGAAGTCTTCTATCACATCTCGACATGGTTGCTAGCTAGACTGCACAGGAAGAAGAAGGCACCTTGGTCCTCTCTTCCTTTGCGGATTGGGTTGTACAATATACAAAATCTCAAGCATGTTGAGGTTGAGACGAAGGAGTTCAAAAGATCCACCTTCGGCACCAGAAGTTTCAATTTGTATGAACCACATTGCATGGTAAAGGACCACTATGCGAGAGTGCAATTTCCTTGGATCCATGGGGCGTGTCATTGGCCTAAGAAAGACCCATGGAGATATTGTTAACACTCCTCCAGGCTCAATGAACCGATCGGCATAGTTGTAGAGTGGTTAGCAAAGCAAAGGAGAGCAGCAACTCAGACAACACCATCATCAGCCGCAGCGAAGGGCAACGTACCTACACATGATAAAGGCAAGAGAAAGGTTGTTGACAATGCAGAGGCAGAACAAAGCCACAAGTTCAAAGCAGATCCATTCATGATGAAAGCAGCTTTGGAGATTGAAGCTAAGAGGCGGCAGCATGATAGGAGGAACGCGCAAAGGCAAAGAGAGAAACGGAGGATGGAGGAAATAGAAAAGGAGTTGCAAGAATTGAAGCAACAACACCGGGAAGAATAAGAGCTGCACAAAAGAGAGAAGGAAGCGCAGTAGGGACAGGCATAGCAGGAAGCGCAACATGCACAGATTGATGAAACTGCGCCCATACAGGTGGTAGACTCATCTGAAAAGCTGGCACAGAGCAAACAAGGTGAGAAGTCGCAAGAGCAGGACTTAGCTCAAGAGATTGAACAGATGCTAGAACAGATGGAGACAAATAGGGTGTAGCCAAAGTCAAATCAGGATATTGACCTTATGCCTCGGAACCAAGAGGTCACCCCACCGGCTTCACCAAATCCAGAAGCAAAGCAAGTCACAAGCGATCAAGGAAACACAAAGATCCTTGAAGAGAATCCAAAGGCGAAGATGCACAACATATATTTCAACGAGTCGCAACACAGAGTTGTGCAGTCGCGTAGAGTGCCTACTCCAAATGTCCACATATCTCCTACTCAGTTTGAAGAATGAGTGATCGTATCCGATGGGCACAAGCATCCAATAGCATTGGACGATGCTACCAGAGCATATGTCGAATCCACCAACTCGAATGTTCATTCTTGATAGCAGAGAACGAGCGAATTGCTAAGGAATTATAAGCGGCCAAGCAGGGAGGAGAACAGATTACATCATCCGCTTGAGAAGAGTTGAGGAGAGTGATACTGGATGAAGTATCGTCTCTTGAGGTAGTCATGTGCTGTATTCCAGGTTCGGCATCGTGCACAAGTTAGTTGTCTATCTCAATGGTTGACAGCAGTGTTATGTTAGGAAAGCATGCATCTTGTCAAATTTGCACATTGTGTTGATCGCATGCAAACATGGACAATGAGGTACAAAGGAGCCCCATTACACTTGCCAAAAATGATGAAGCACAATGTGGTAGAGTTAAAGGCACACATCCAGAGTCAGATTGTTATGAATATAATTCATAACAATTAAATAAATAATATAAATATAAATGCGTGTCCTCATTGTAACATTCATCACTCATACATTTTATATCTATAATAAATTATTATTATTAAATACCTCTTGTGTATTTTTACATTCAAGCCTACAAGTTATCAATTTTTATGTTTCAGTGGTATCAGAGCCACGGCACACAATATAATCATGCAGGTCTTTGAACGTTGTTCGTCGCACAATGTGCCATTACGTTCATGTCCCAAATGCGTTGAACAGTCCAGTAAAATTCAAGAAGCATTTCAGCATTTAGGAAAATCATATGCAGAAGTTAAAGCATGTCAAAAGAAAATCAATAATAAGAAAGATGATAGCGACAATGAAGAAACAAAACAAGGTGAAGCAAGAGAAGACAATTTTGATCAGAATGTTGATAATGAAAATGAAGATGTAATAGATAGTGATATCAATCAAGATGATGATCCAGAGGAAGGTGACAATGGATATAATTCAATAACAAGGTCAGGAAGCTCATCTGGAATAGTTGAAAATGAAGAGGAAACTAAAGGAGTGATGTCAAATGCATCCAAAATTGGTCCAACAGATGTGCAAAGAAAATCTAGATATCATAATTATGAGAGTAATAATGAAGATGATGTGGATGAGGATCATCTTGAGAAACAAGAAGATGAACAATATCATAACAATGAGGAAAATGTTGAAGAAGACATTGATGATTCTAAAGATGGCAAGCTTTTACTTTATGAAGTGTCTATATTGTCAAAGGGAGCTACAAAAAACACATTGGCCAGAGATTCAAAAAAAACTTGCAATTTGATGCCTACTAAAGAAAACGAGAGCCACAAGATCTGGCTAATTTTGTTGCTCCGTGTGGAGCATGTCTTCAAGGAGAACACATGGGATGCTTATTTTCTCATTGAAGGTTTTTTCTATCTTGTGACTGAAAGAATCATTGCCATTGAAAAGCAAAAGATATGCCCTAATGATTTGAAAGACGCCATAGCAAGTTTAATTTTTGCGGCACCAAGGTGTGCAGACTTGCCAGAGCTTCAAGAAATTAGTTCAAAATTCTTTGCAAAGTATGATCCTGAGTTCACTATGACTACAGTTGAGCTACGTCCTGACAGTGGGGTTAACAGGCAGATCATTGAGAAATTATCAACCATAGCACCGAGTACAGAGATAAAATTAGGTCTTTTGAAATAAATTGCTGCTGAAAATGGAGTTGAATGGAATTTGGAGAAAGGTGAGAAGGAAATGCTCAAATCGGCAGAAGACTTACTAGATGGACCAATGCACTCCTTTGCAGGAAGCCAATTAAACTTGAAGCCTCCATATGGTACAAGGGACAGTTTAATGCCAGAATATGCCGAAGTTAGCATTGAAACAACTAAAAGCCCTCCAAATAAAATCGACCCACAACCCACTTTTGTTTCAAATTCACTCCCAGTTTTGCACCCATCTAGCATGCCTTTAACTTCACCCTCCTATCCATCACATCTTAAGTAGCAAGGCTTGCCACAAAGGTCACAACATGCTCAAACACAAGAACAGTCACTTCCCATGGCACCACAGCAGCAACCCCATAAGTTGCAGGAACAGCATTCTCAACAATATCAACATCGATGTCTACCACAGCCTTTGCACAATGTGAAACAACAACAATAGATGCCCCGAACACCAGGGATAACAATTCAAAAGCCCTCAAACCTTCTGGTATGTTGGCATCAGGAAATACAATCCTAGCTGGAAGTCATGATCAAGCGATTGAGACAAGTAGTCGGATCCTTGGCAAGAGAAGCATCCGAGAGTTTGTTGTCTAGATTGCCCCTAGTGAAAAGCTAGATTCTGAAGTTGAAGATATTCTTATAGAGGTAGCAGAAGATTTTGTTGATAAAGTGACCAACTTTGCTTGTTGTTTGGCAAAACATCGAAAATCGGAAACACTTGACCCCAAGGATATATTACTACATTTAGAAAGAATTTGGAATATGACAATTCCCGGCTTTGCTAGTGATGAATACAGGATCTACAAGAGGCCAAAATCTTCTCTTTCTTGCCTGGGAAAATTATCTATTCGTTGCCCATGTCGTTGTGACGCTCGTTATCCAAATAGTTCCCGTCAAACACCCACTCATGTCAGTTGGCCACCCTCCACGTTTTGGTCAAACAACGTGACCACCCATCACGTTTGTTGACCATGCTCATACGTTGTGAATAGCACGAAACCGGTAGCCCATTCAACTGACGATTTCTGATGCATATATTCTACACCCTCCAAAAGGCATGACGGATGGGTCAAAGAGTTGCAGTCAGATACATGGTTTAATTTTGAAGACATATGCTCATTTAGACATATTCATATAATTAAATCATAGTATTTAATTAATTTAATTG
>APFE030098774.1:320432-339725 GCA_000404065.3 Pinus taeda | reverse complement strand
TTTTATTATTAAATACCTCTTGTGTATTTTTACATTCAAGCCTACAAGTTACCAGTTTTTATGCTTCAAAAATCCGAAACTATGAAGAACACCTGCAGCTCATCACCAATTTGCAGGCTTCATATGCATGGATGTCATTGTGTGCATGCACGCGATCCCATCTATTGGCACACTCACCGAGGCGAAGTCCAAGAACCATATCTGACTAGAGCTGAACATGTACTTTGATGAATTGATGCATGTAGCCACTAGCGCAAACTTGGAGATCAGTGCAGACACTATGCATTAGTATGTTGTTGGTTTGGTTGCACACAAGACTATGATGCGCATGTTATCAGACGAGTTGGACAGAGGTCCCAAATCAGTGTATCAGATGCAACAGAGGCGAGAATTCGTTTTCAGTGGGATGTCACCTTTGAGCACGTGGACACCATCACAGACTACCAAGCTTGGCATCAGTTCGTCACCATCGAATATCACGAGGATGTTGAAGATTTGGCATTCCCACAGTTTTTCGAGTCTTAGTAGTGTCTTGCATGGCCTGCTCAAGCCTATTTTGTCTCACATGGGTACATGCGTAGATTGTAATGTAACATCTTGAAAATGTGAAAGACCAAGTGTCGATAGTAGAGTGTTACAGTCATGTAGTAGTTGAAAAGTCCTGAGGGTAGGTGAAGAGTCACAAAGGGGAATGTCAAGGGTCACACGACCCTTTGTTATTTATAGAACCTCATAACTCATTGTAGAAGATTTTGGGAGCCAAGCTTCCTATAAGTGTATTTAAGAGAAAGCTTGGAGTGTATTGTAACGAGCCTTGGCTTCTCCACAATGCAGAGCTAGTATATCTCTTTGGAGGAGCAGACGACAATGATAGTAATGTTTCGTTATCAGGGCTAGTAGTTGGACATGGTTGTATGTATGGTTGGAACTTTCACTTTTCTTAATATAACAGAGTCAACACGTTTCATGCATATGTTGTTATTGTATTTCAATTGTCTTGGTTAATCTGATGATATATGTATTTGTTTGCTTACGCATGTATGTATGGACTTTTCTATATATGTATGTATGAATCTTATTGAGATGTGTTGTTGGTTTAACCATCACTTTGAATCGTTGGTTCACCTGCCTTCCAGCTTATGATATATCTTTGCTCGTGTGCTCCCTTCCTAGTTGCGTGTTTCCACAGGTTTCCAAGGGGCGCACTTATTCCACTTTCTGTGTGTTAGAACCCTTCATGCACCTTCCTTGGCTTGTTGTGTTGGTCATACCCTTGCTACCAACAAGGGCATCCTGCTTGCCTCTATGCGCAACCGCAGTCAAGGCAATACCGTACGACCCACTACTAGGACTCCATACCAAACAGTCCGAGGTCTAGTTGGGACTTCTTACCAGGGAGATCCCTTAACATGTTGGCGGGTCCAGCACTGTCAAAACCACCCTATCACCTTTACCTTCTAAGAAAGAAATGGAAAGCGAGTTCTTTTTCAAAATTAGAACATAGAGAAAATTGTTGAGATACATGCTTCCATCGAATTCCAGCTCCAAGGAGGTAGATCCAATCCCTTTGACCGAGTAGTTATTCTTGTTTCCAAGTTCCACCAAGCGTGAATAGTTTCCTTCTGAGAGAGTTTTGAGTTGAACATGTTCCCGAGTCATGTGCCTTGAAGCTCCACTATCGATTACCGATATATTATCATATTCAAATGAACTTGTAAGAGCAAGATAAATATTTCCATCAATTACTGCTTTAGATAGCTTGGGGATGAACTTGATAATGCAACCTTTGATATATTCAAAGAGACTCTTAAGAGTCTTGAGACTTTCCTTCATGTATCCTTCCATTGGAGAGGGAGAGAGAAGATAGTTGCTTCAAGAATGTCTTCAAACAAGAGTGCCTACAAGATGTGATCTTTAAGCTTCCTTCTTTCATCTTAGCTTTGATTCCATGTTGAGAAACCAAAAAGCTAGTAGATGATGATTTCTCTTAACTTGATAATTACAAGTGAATGTTTGTTGGCTTATTATTATTATTATATTCTCTTCATCAAGAAATTACCAAAACATAAAGATCACAAGAGACAAAAAACACAAAAAATTAGGCTCTGAGCCAGGACAAGACCCCACAAGGGGGAAAACCCAAACAATTATCGTCTTATGGAATTAGATCAAAGTGAGATATCCAAGACACAAGACCAAGACAAAGACTGCCAAATAAACCCAAGTCATCCCTCCTTCAAAGCTCCTCCAACCAAGTCAAAGTCAACAAAAGTCAATGTTGGTCAAACCTTGTCAAAACTAGTCAAACACAAAAATTCAGACCTGCAATTCACAGAGTTGCCCCAGTGCCTTCGCATGTGTGAATAGAAACAAGAAGAAATTCATTTTTTTCTCTCCTTTAAATTCTTATCTCCTTTGACTTTTGTTGAAATCCTCTTTCTTCTTGCACAGAAATTGAAGTTGTGAGTGAGTGTTCAAATGAAGTCAAAGTGTCTTCTACTTATAGTTGTCCAAGAGGTCAAATAGATGCCTCTTCTTGGCCGACTTGATCTTTTGGGTGACAAATTGACTCTTTTGGCTCAAGATAAAATATTTATTTTTCTTACAAATAGTCCAAATCGGACTTTGACTCAATTATATTAATTTGACTCATGACAATTTTTCTTTTGACTCAATAAACCCTAAAAGCATGAAGAACATGCTTTGACTAATGAAACTAATAATAATAATAATAATAAATTTTGCTTACATGAAATACATATTAATACAAGTACAATGGTAATTACGAATCCCTAACCTAGTTACATTTTCAACAGCAAGAGTGTCGATGAAGGCAGTAAAACAATAATGATCATTAAGTTGGGCCACCTCATGTCCCCTTCCAATAAAAAACAACAAATAGCGTCCTACCCTCAAGTGATGGTTGTTGGTTTACAGGATTATGGATCTTGGATAATTCCTTTGTAAGCTTTCTCAAATCCAATAGTGGAGATGACATACATTGATAGAACATACTATTACCCCTTTTAAAATGGTGATATATGATGCACGCATACAGGTGTAAATGGAACCTCTCATCCCCCATGTATATCTTTCCTTCCTCCTAAATAATATCGAATAACTGATTACACCGTCTCTCATCCTCAATATAATAACTTTATGAATTCTTGACACCACATAATATCCCAATTATCATTTTTAGCCATCTAGATTTCTCTCATTTTACAAATTCTTTAAAACATCCCTTTTCTGAAATTCTTCTAAATTGAATCTAATTACACCACAAACTCACTCATGCCTAAACACACCCCACTCCTGCAAAGATATAAATTCTCCTACTTTCAGATGAAATATTAAACAATATTGACAATATACAATATTTATTGATGAAGCACACAAATTAGCTATTGACAGCCATGATAAGATATTTTATTAATAATTGAATATATGATGATTACATTTTGTGAGAGGCCCTGCTATATACCGCCTTAGGTGCCTCTTGGTGAACGGGCATGATCTTTGATCATGCCCTTTTGCCTAATAATCTATTATAACTAACTAATTTTTACATAACATTGCCTTCCTGTCAAAAGAATGCTTTGTCCTCAAAGCATACATAATGACAGATGTTGCTAAAGAAAGGATCCAGTCTCCTTCTTCCTCTGGTAAGTCTTTCCACTTGATCAAGTATTCCTTGATTATACGAGATTGAAGCTTCCTTTCTCTAGTAGATAAGATACCTTCTAGTTCTAGAATGACCCTTCCTTCATCATCTAGAGATGGAAGTGTTGTTTGCGTTGATTGATGGTCGCCCAATGCCTTTTTAAGGCAGGAGACATGGAAGACGTCGTGAATACGACTTTTCTTTGGAAATCTTAAACTATATGCAACTTGGCTGATCTTTTTATTGATCTGATATGGTCCATAGAACTTCGGTGCCAATTTATTTTTTCCTTTTTGTTTTAAGGACAATTGTTTGTATGGTTGGAGCTTGACAAATACCGATTCTCCGATTTCAAATTCTCTTTCGGTTATATTTCGGTCTACTTGTTGCTTCATACGGGTCCTTGCATTATTCAAGTTTTCTTTTAGGGTTTGGACGATTTTTTGGGTCTCTTCTAGTTGGTTTTGAACAACAGGTAGATTTGTCTGGATGGTAGCTAGATCCTTCCATTTTGGGGGTTCATATCCATACAAAGCTTAGAATGGCATTATTTTTGCTGACGTGTGATAAATAGAATTATACCACCACTCAACGAGATGCAACCATTGAGCCCACTTATTTTGTTTTTTTGTAGCGTAGCAATGTAGGTAGGCCTCCAAACATTTATTGACAACCTCTGTTTGTCCATCTATTTGAGGGTGATAAGCAGAACTCATATTTAAGTAGGTTCCTATGTGGATGAATAATTCCTTCTAGAAATTACCCTTGAATTTGGCACCTCTATCACTCACAATGACTTTCGTAAAACACTGTAATTTATATATATTTTTGCAAAATATTTCAGCAATTTGTTTAGCTGAGTCTGATTTCTTTATTGCCATAAAGTGAGCATATTTGGTGAGTCTGTCGACCACTACAAAAATCTTGTCCTTGCCTTCAAATACGAGTAATCCCTCAATAAAGTCCATCAATATTTCTTCCCATTTCTGATTTCGAATGTTTAAAAGGTGAAGTAATCCAGGTGTCATAATATTTTCACTTTTATTTCTTTGACATGTGTCACACTCTGCTAGATACTTTTGAATATCGCGACTCATCCCTTTCCAAAAGAATGATTGACGTGCATTGTAGTAAGTCTTAAAGAATCCTACATGTCTGGCTGACGGTGAATCATGCAACTCTTTGAGTATCTTGGATTTAAATTTGGAATTTACATTCAGATAGATCTTCCTTTATACCATAGAATATCATTCTTCCATTCAAATTTTGAGTTGTTTGGAAGGTTATTGATTATTGCAGTTATTTTTGGATCCTTGGCATACTCACTTCGAATCTCATTAAGCCATTCAGGCACAACAACCAAGACTGTAAGTAGTGTTGGTTCTTCGTCTTTCCTAAACAGGGCATCTGCTACTACATTGTATTTTCCCCTTTTATGTAGTATTTCCATGTCAAAGGCGGCAATTTTTTCAATCCATTTTTGTTGTTCTTCGTAAAGTGTTTTTTGTTGAAGGAGGTGCTGGAGACTGTTATGGTCTGTTTGAATGGAGAACTTACTTCCCAAAAGATATTGTCTCCACTTAGCGAGTGCGTGCATAATAGCAAGCATTTCCTTGTTGTATGTGGACTTGAGACGTTCTCTTTTATTGAGCTTCCTGCTTTCAAAAGCTATTGGATGCCCTTCTTGCATTAACACTGCACCTATACCGAATCCGGAAGCATCACACTCGATGATAAATGGTTTAGAGAAATCTGGAGTTGCCAATACCGAGGCACTAGACATAACTTCCTTTAATTCTTCAAAGCACCTTCCTGCTTCCCCATCCCATTGAAATGAATTCTTCTTTAAAAGGTTTGTCAGAGGTGTTGTTATATGTGCATAGTTTTTAATATATCTTCGGTAACATCCAGTCAATCCTAAGAACCCTCTTAGCTTGGATACATTAACCGGTTTGGTCGATTCCCTTATAGCTTTGATTTTATTAGGGTCCACTTTTACACCTTCCTGGGATATAATGTGTCCTAGGTATTCTACTTCTTTCTTTCCAAAGGTGCATTTGGATTTTTTTGCATAGAACCGATGCTCTTTTAGTAGTGTAAGAACTTTATCCAGATGTTGTAAGTGCTCCTTCCAAGTTTTACTGTAAATTAAAATATCGTCAAAAAATACTAAGACAAACTTCCTAAGATATGGACGAAATAATTCGTTCATAGTGGCTTGAAATGTTGTTGGTGCATTGGTTAACCCAAATGACATTATTTTAAATTCATAGTGACTTTCATGTGTTCGGAATGTCGTTTTTGGTATGTCTTCCAACCTGATTCTGATTTGATAATACCCTGACCTTAAGTCCAATTTTCAGAAGTATTTTGCGCCATGTAGCTCATCCAACATTTCGTCGATAAAGGGGATTGGCAATTGGTTTTTAATCGTTATTTTGTTTAATCCTCTATAGTCAATGCATAGCTTGAATGAACCATCTTTCTTTCGTACCAATACCACTGGAGCAGCATACGGACTTCTACTTTTCAAGATGATCCCACACTTTAAAAGGTCTTGGATTAATCTCTCAATTTCTGTCTTTTGGTGATGTGGATATCGATGTGGCTTGATGTTGACAGGTTCTAACCCTACTTTGACTTCTATTGTATGCTCAATTTCTCTGTTAGGAGGCATTTTCATAGGCAGGTCTTGAAATACCTTTTCATGCTTCTAAATTAGATCTTGTACCTCTGGTGACTCTTCACTGATTATATTTGCATATAACATATCTAATTAGTGACATTGTACTACATAAGAGGGTGCTCCTCTTCGAATCATCTTCATCATCTAAGATGATGATACAATTTGATTCTTTGGTGCTTGGAATCCATGTAATTAATACCTCTGGCCTCCCCAGTTAAATCTTATGAACTATACTTGATGGTTGGCAGCGTAAGTGCCTAGAGTTCGTAGCCATTGGATACCTAAGACCACATCTACTCCACCTAATGGTACAGTGAAGAACGGAGATTCTAAATTATAGTATTGAATCTGCAATTTGACCTTATGGAATTTCCCTACCTTTTCAATCTTCTTACCGTCAGCTACCATTACTTTCATGTTTGGTAAGGGGAATGAGAAAATGTTGAGTCTCTTTGCCACAGTTTCATCTAAAAAATTGTGGATGCTACCAAAGTCTATGAGAACCACTACGTTGTTTTTCTTTATATGTCCTTTCAATTTTAGAGTTTGAGGTTGTGATATACCTGTCATAACTGATAATGACACTTGCGGAATACTTCCGTCATCTAATTCTGGAGAGAATGCTGGGGCATCTTCTGTTTCTTCTATGTCAGAATCCTCACTGTTTGAGTCGTTAGTTGCTTCATAGTTATATAAGTTCTTTGATTCTTTTCCTTTAGCACACCTATGTTTAGGGTCCCACTTTTTGCCACAACGTTTGCATTTGCCTTCTTTTATCCTTTGTATTTCCACATTAGATTTTTCACCTTTAGGATGATGTGGTGGAACATATTTATTTGAATCCACAGATTGGGGCATTCTTCGTCTCGTATATACTTTTTCCGGTTTTGACCACAGTATTTGTTCAAATTTCTTTTCAGCAGTCTTTGCTTTTCGTCTTGCTACTTCTATTGACGTAATGTCACGAAGGTCAAGTTCTACTCGTAGATGAGTTTTAAGTCCGAAGATGTATGATTGAATTAGACGAGATTCTGATAACCCAGGTACTCGTGTTACTAAGGTCTCCCATTCTCGAGTATACTCATCCACACTTCTTTTTTGTCGTAATTTGATGAGTGCTGAAAATAACTCTTCTTCCCTTACACCTTGGAATCTTTTAAAGAATGTATCTTTAAATTTTCTCCAACTGATGGCGATTGTCGTCTTCTTCCACCACATATACCAATTATATGTCTCTCCTTCCATTTTCATAGAAGCGTGCCTAACTTTTTCGTCATCATTGTCGATGCCGTAAATCTCGAAGTATTCTTCTACTTCATTCAACCACGCAACACTGCGTTTTTCATTCCCATCGAATTTAGGCATCTCGAGTTTTGCCTTTCGCTGATATGTTGCTAATGGTGTGGAACAAAAAGAGGGTGTTGATTGTTGAATGCATCCCAAAGTTGCTTATTTGAAAAAGCTGTGTTACTATTTCCTTGATGGGGTGTGACTAATTTTTTTGGAGATTTTGCTTTTTAGTGAGAATCTGCTGACTTTGTTGAATCTGATGAATTGTGCTCTTGATTACCTCCATCATCTTGGAATAGTTGTTCAGGTGTAATCTTTGTCTTTCCACACAAGGTGTTCAGCAATTCTAATGTCTGATTATGATTCATTTCGGTTTGGATCAGGTTCTGCCCAAGCTGTAATTCTATCTGATTTGTCATATCCTGAAGCTTCTTGATATCGTTGGAATGCCCGATAAATTTACTTTCGAGATTGACTAATTTTTTGTTGAAATCATCAGAGTGGCTAGTAATCCTATTCTCCAAGTCAATCAATTTTTTACTGAAATCAGCGATTGACATTGACGACATTGAACGAGTTTGTGGGCGTGTATATTTGTCTCCCAGCTTAAAAAAAAATTAAATAAATAAATTAATTAATTAATTAATTATAGTTTAAACTATATAATATTTAAATATAAATCAATTATATCGTATATACTATATGTTATGATATATATATATATATATATATATATATATAATAATATATATATATAGCTTTAATCTCTGTGGATAATTACAACTAATTACAAACCAATGAACCGTCGTAACTCAATGAACTATTTGTGGTTGACTTTGTTGCGACTAAGTAAAAGACAAATGCATTGGGGATTAAGGGAGGCAGTGAGACAGCGCGGCGGTGTATGGATAGCAGACGAAGCAACAGATTGGATGCATCGGAAAAAGAGTAGCGAGCAAGAGGTGTCGGGGAGAGGTGTCAACACGCGGAGGAATGCACGATTGTCGGCTAGGAACAACAGACAGTGGAGGACTGAAACGATTGTAGGAATAGCGAAATGACACAACAACGAAATGGTGACAAGGGTAGCTGACGAAGGGCGGAAGAAGCGGATGGGTCGATGGGCAGAAGGCGTGGTGAATGGGTGGATGAGGAGCGGAAACAACGGAACGAATGAAGGGAGCAATGGAACAGGGTTGTGCAGCAAGGACGCGCTCCGAAGACCGATCTCGCTCTGATACCAGATGAAGCACAAAAATTAGCTATTGACAGCCATGAGAAAATATTTTATTAATATTTGAATATATGATGATTACATTTTGTGAGAGGCCCGAGCTATATACCGCCTTAGGTGCCTCTTGGTGAACGGGCATGCTCTTTGATCATGCCCTTTTGCCTCATAATCTATAACTAACTAATTTTTACATAACAATTGATCAGCCAAATTGACCTTAGCCCAGTTCACAAATGGAGAATGTAAATTATGAAAAAATTTGTAACCATCTCCACTCTGACATCTGTTGTTTCTGTCAACTCCAGCCAAATTTAACTAAACGATGCACTCAGGTCTTTTCAAGGCATCTTAATGAATTTATCATTGTGTTTGCTAGTTAAATGCATAAGATATAACATCGCCAAAGAAACAATTTCTCATATAATGTAATGCAACCAAAGCCTGTGGGATATTAAAAGCAGCCAGCTTAAAACTTTTTATACTACCGACCCACTCAAAGGCATCAACTGAATGCAAGATGCCATGATACCATGCATTGGTACCCTATGTACAAAAACACCAATGCATATCTACCACATTGATTTGACATTTGGGTTCAATGATGTGAAAACAACCATATAAAATAGTTTCTTGTTCACCCATGCAACCCCATGCACCATTCAAACGTAGAAACCTACAAGTGCACAACTTTTCCAAGGATCCAATTTTTATTTGCATGATTCAATTGTGGTTCCTGTCAAGGCAAATTTTAAATATTATTTCAGCAAATGACCTAGCTTAACAGATCAGCATAGAAAACATTGAAACACACTGAAATGAGCTCAGTGGGTGTTATTTGCTTTGAGAGAGTATAAGAAACTGAACAGTAAGAAATCTATCAATGTTGTACCTAAGAATGATTGCTCACCATTAGCAGAAAATCGTAAGTTGGGAGGACGGTATATAAAGAAATTATAAGAGCATTGTACATCTTGAAAGTTGAAATCCATACTTTCATGGAGCTGAAGTATATACAATTTTGAAGTACATACTTTAAAGTTTCATGATTCTTCACAAAGTCCCTCCAACAGTGAGAATTGCAGTATCATACATGATGAGTGTTGTTCGATTGGTGAAGTAAACACCACAGAATAGCCTTTAGGCTTTCACAAAGAAGTTGGTCGATCAGGACCTTCTGCTTGTGTTGTTAGCCTTGAATACTTCCACTTAAACCATCCTCGTCTGTCTTCTTCATCAACTGAAACTGTCTGAAAAGAAACTTTCCACATCTCAAACAAGCTTTGCCTGCATGTTTGATATATCAATGCACTTTTTATTATGAATTACTTCTAATCTAGGAAACTCATTCTCCATGTGAAATTAATGTTTGATAGTCAGCCTAGACTTATCCAAGAACCATTAGAAGACACATTTTACAATTAAGAAAGCAAATATCCTGATTGTACTGTACATTATCGGTCAAATAGAACTCACAACAGGATTGAACCCACAGAAAACTTGCCTTTGAACTACAGAATCTTAAAAAGCTACCACCTAACATAAGCATCATGTAATCAGCCATACTAACACAAACTTGCTGCAAGTGATAACCAGAAAGCACGTATCTTCAAACTATAAAAGGTTCAGTTTAACTGCACACTTGATCCAAGTCAGACAAGAATTTCTGAAGTATATGTTGAAGAACACATGAAGCTGAATATTGTAAAATTGTGGAGTTGTCAAGGCCGCAACCCCAAGGTCATGGGATTGTCAGTAGATAAATCATAATAGAGCACTTGTGTAAATGTGCCAATCCACAACCCCAAAGTTGTAGGATGGATCGAAAGCCTTATGTCACAGATTTGTGAGCAATGGCAAAGTTGCTGAAGTAATTGGAAGATCGAACCCTGCAATGCAAGGTTGCAGAGCTAAACGGGACTAAAATTTAATGTACTAGAAAAAAATCTCACTACTCATTGTAGATGAGAAGATCATAACGCAGGATATATAAGATCTGCAACTCATTGTTAAGAGGGATAGAACATATGACTCTTGTGGTTTTTTATCAATTATATATGTATGATCTATGGCTTATTCTTAAGTGTTTGATCATTTGATGTTCATTAGTCTATTTTCTATATGCTGAAAAAAGTAACATTACTTTTCTGGCTATACATATAGGCATTGTAACTGTGCATTATGGGTCAAATAGAACTCAAAACTGGATTGAATCCACAGAAAACTTGCCTTCGAACTACAGAATTTTAAAAAACTACCACCTAACATAAGCACCATGTAATCAGCCATAGATATAAACTAACAAAAACTTGATACAAGTGATAACTAGAAAGCACACATCTTCAAATTGTAAAAGATTCAGCTGAACTGCATACTTGCTCCAAGTCTGATGAGTATTCTTAAGTGTATGTTGAAGAGAACATGAAGCTGCATACTGTAAAGTTGTGGAGTTTTCAAGGCCACAACCTCAAGGTCGTGGGGTTTTGAGTATATCAGAGTACTTTGTGTAAATGTGCCAATCCACAAATTCAAAGTTGTAGGATGGATCGAAAACCTGATGTAACAGAGTTGAGGGCAATCACAAAGTTGCCGAAGTAATTGGAAGTATGAACCCTGCAATGCAAGGTTGCAGAGCTAAACAGGAACAAAATTCAATGTTCTAGAAGATAGGCCAAATACTCATGTTGTAGAGGAGAAGATCATATTGCAGGATATATAAGACCTGCAACTCAATGTTAAGAGGGATAGAACCTATGACTCTGAGTCTGTGGTTCTATAATCAATTATATATGTATGATCTATGGCTTATTCTCAAAGTCTTTGATCATTTGATGCTCATGTAATCTATTTTCTAGATGTTGAAAAGAGTTACATTATTTTTATGCCTATATATATTGGCATAAAAATAATGTAACTCTTTTTAACATCTAGAAAATAGATTGCATGAGCATCAAATGATCAAACACTTGAGCATAAGCTATAGATCAATACATATGTAATTGATAATGACATCCATAAACTCAATCACAGGTTCTATGCCCTCTTAACACTGAGTTACAGGTGTCACACAGACACACATATATTCCCTGTTCTTATCCGATTATCATCCGATCACCGAGTTCATCAATGTATAAATATTGTAATTGTGGACATCCCTTAAGCCTACGGCGCACTCCTGAGTAGAGACTGGTCTAGTAAATTACAAGGGTAATTTGGTACAGATTGGTCACATTTATAGCTTCCGTACAAGGGAAGGAATAACCAGATTCGAGTGGAAAGTGAGTCATACATGAAATACACCACGACACCACTTGAGGAACACAATGAGCTTGTTGTCTTTGCTGATTTAATCTTTGGAAATTGTTTCTCATAAACCGATCACGGGTGTTATCAAGCACAGTCTTCACCTGTCCCACCAAATACCTAATTGCAGCTCTTTCCTTGTTCTCTGGTTGGTGCAAATGATTCTTGTAATAGAGATGTACATAGTAATAGTAATAATAGAATAGGAAGCAGCTTAGTAGCTAACAATATTTGGACTCTATAATTTGATGGTTCAAAGATGCAAGATGGCCCTAGAGTTCGTTGCGTACTTATAAACCTGCGCAATAAGAAGTATATCCTTTCACATCATTTCGAGTGCGAGTGTACAGATAATATTGTCAAATATGAAACACTCGGACTAAAGAAAGTCATCGATCTTAAGATAGAGTTCCTTAAGTAATCGGTGACTCAGAGGTGGTCACTCATTAGGTACAGGATACTATCAACTGTGTTTCACCGAATCTTAAAAACTACTAGTCGGAGGTATGGCATTTGATTAATTATTTTAAAGCTTTTAATATTATTTTTGTTCCTAGGCTTCGAAATGTTGCCATTGAGGAATGGTTTTTTAATTGAAACTATATGTAAACCATTTGTGCTTGATGTTGATTTTTGGTAGCTTCGGATGTGCTCTAGGGTGTCATTAAAAATATTAATTATTTTAATATCTCTCCATCCGGATGGAATTTCTTTAAACGATTTCCGGGCCTAGGAGATCTCATGTGCCTTAGCCTCTCCACCAATTTTCATGGCTAGAGCACATCCGATGCTACCAAAAACCAACATCAAGCTGCTAGGATGTCGCCATTGAGGAATGGTTTTTTAATTGAAACTATATATAAACCATTTGTGCTTGATGTTGATTTTTGGTAGCATCGGATGTGCTCTAGCCATGAAAATTGGTGGAGAGGCTAAGGCACATGAGATCTCCTAGGCCCGGAAATCGTTTAAAGAAATTCCATCCGGATGGAAAGATATTAAAATAATTAATATTTTAATGACACCCTTAGTCTAAAATTAGGAAAATTAAAATATTAATGTGTATTAATATAATATGGGTGAGAAAGTTCTAAATAACGAGGATCAAGCCACATCTAATCTTAACCTTTGATTAGAGACTTAATCTCGGTCGTTGAATCGTCAACAGGAGAAGTATAAGAGGAGGTTTGAGGGTCAGTTGGAGATACACCAAATTGATCAGTGAATTCGATTTTCTGGGGCAGGGTTTGCTGAGAAATCGAGTTAGCGATCTGTTGCAACGAGGGGCAGTTCAGCAAAAGAACACGAAAATACATAGCAGAGAGGCAGACATAATGTCAGAGAGAGTGTGTAGAGGCAACCTAGGCCGACGCAGAGGTTTGGAGGGCCAGTGTTGGTGATGCAGGAGGCTGAGAAACTGACACAGAGCTGAAGCAGCCAGACGCGGAGACTGACAGAGCTGACGCTCGGCAGAAAGAGCTGCGCTATGGTGTTTTCGTGGGGAAAACTGAGATCTAAGAGGCAGACGCAAATCCATAGAGGGTGACGCAGTGCCTGGAGCATGATGCACTTCTAGAGAGAAGCTTGGAGCAACTTTCGCTGTCCAACTAAGGAACAGTTGAAGTCACTGTGGGAATCATCATCGGATCATCCAGTTGCTGATTAGCTGGAATATCTGTCTCCAGAGCAAGGTATTTCTGCCAAGGAAAATCTCTGAAGGGTGAGCCATTTCTGGCACCCTAGTTGTATTCAGAAAACTACATAATAATAAAACCTTCATATCTACTACACCGGTTTTCCCGCATTGGATTTTTCCGAGGACGATTGTCCAAAAATAATGGTGTCCCTTGTGTTGTCTCAGTTTATTTCAATGGTTGATCTATATATTTGTGAAGGTTGCTATTGTGTTTATTTCGATGTTTATATGATTAAATAACTTGTTAATGTAAAGAACAAGTAGGAGATAATAAAGCAGAAATAGTAGTAGGGATTTATGATGTGTCAAATTCATAAATTTTCACATGGTATCAGAGCCATTGCAGATCTTAGGAGCACTGAAGAGGCCAGTAGGAGAAATTTGAAAAATTGCAGCAGAAGCAATTGTCCGGAGAGACAGCGTTGTTCCAGAGCTGAAGCAACAAGAGAAGAGGTGACACAAAGACTCATGCAGAGCCTGCGTCAGCATTTCGAGTTAGGAGAGGGGCCAGCGTAGAGCTAGAGAGGGGCAGATCAGGCCTACGTAGTGCCGAGTCATCTTTCTCAGCCAAGAAGGATCAATGTTGTGGCTAGGAGGAGCAAATTGAGCCCAAGCGGTGATTGTGCAAAGACTAAAGGGCTCAGATTCTTCACTTGTCGGGGCTAAGGAAGTTGTGCAGATTGTGATTTGAGGAGCTAGTGGGACGTTGTTTCTACAGAACCGTGTCTAAGGAGTCGGAACCAAGGTAGAGGGAATCACTACCTCAACGGATTTCTAGCTAAGGAATCCAGATCCGAGTTGCAGTTGCAAGGAGGATTGGAGAGGAGCGGTTCGACAGTTGGCCAGAGGATTGGAGAGGAGGGAAATCGAGACTCAGAGGGAATCCCAAAGAGGAGCAGAAATGGCAGTGAATGGACTAAGGGATCAGGACAGATTGGACGAAGCTAACAATTTACTCATCTAGAAGGCTAGGATCCTCGCAGTTCCAGATAGACATCGCATCAAGGACTATGCCTTGAAAGTAGTAGCTATCCCAGTTTACCCAACTGAGAATGAGAAGTATGAAGAGGCTCAGGCGACGGCAAAGTGCATGATCCTAGACCGGGTCAAAGATTATGTGATAGCACATATTGTTGAGAAGAAAACAGCAAAGGAGATGTAGGACACCCTGACCACCTTATACCAGGACTCTTCCGTGCAGCGGAAGATGCTATTGGAGAATCAATTGAGGTCATATCAGATGCAGAAGGGAGAGGAGATAGATCCCTTCCTCCTCAGGTTGCAAGACATTCGGGACTAGCTTACTTCCGTGGGATCTACACCGGATCCAGAGTTTATGGTCAGGACTACTCTGAATGCAGTCTCCAAGGACTGGGAGACATTTTTCCAAAGCATCTTTGGCAGAGCGACTCTCCCCAGTTGGGAGGTGATGTGGGCAGCTCTTTGACAGGAAGAGATCAGAAGGATGACCAAGGTGAGGAGTAGTGGTAAGGGAGTTCAAGTCAAGAAAGAGGAGGAGGATGCGGCTCTAGCATCTGCGGGACAACGGGGGGTTCAAAAGAGGAAGAAGAAGGACATCTCCAAGGTCAAGTGCTTCAACTGTGGGGAGCTGGGACATTATTCAACTCAGTGCCCCAGGAAGAAAGGCAAGGGAGACGCTTCTGATTCAAAGGCAGCTCCAGCTAAGGCGAAGAAAGAGGTCGAGACTGATGATGATTGTGCCATGAGTGCTCATGCGCCTCCAAAGAAGAGGTGGGGAGACATCGCGTTATAGTAAGGAGAACTACACAATAGGGGCAAGATCCTTGAGGTGCCCAAACTCTTGGATCACATCCGGCTACATGAGCCCTTAAAGGCAGTAACATGATGACAAGTGTCAGGTGGAGCAAAAGTGTGGTGGAGTGACAAGGCAGATCTAGAGTGCAGAAGTCTGTAGCAGTGCAGCAGAGGTTGCAGTAGTGCAAGAGGCATAGAGGTGTTTGCAGCAGCGCAGTGGCAGCAGAGGTAGCTTCAGCATCAAGAGGCTTCGAGACTGACCGGGATATCAGTATTTGGGGAAGTCAATTACCTACTTCTCGATAACTGGGTTGCAGTGCAACAATTAGCAGTGGCAGTGCTAGGGGAAGCATGGGCAACATGTTGAGAGGGGGCTGCAGCGCAGATGTAGTAGTGGTAGTGACAGTGTCATGGGCAGTTGTACATGAAGTAGCAGCGCAGGGATGTGAGGCAGAAGGCCAAACATTAGCACATGTACCGATGCGGAGGATCAGTGTGATGTTTCTATGATGAAGCATTACTAGGGCACATTCCTTGCTAAGAGGGAGTGTTGATTTTTGGTAGCATCGGATGTGCTCTAGCCATGAAAATTGGTGGAGAAGCTAAGGCACATGAGATCTCCAAGACCCAAAAGTTGTTTGGAGAAATTCCACCCAAATGGAGAGATATTAAAATAATTAATATTTTTAACGAGACCCTAAGTCTAAACGTAGGAAAATTAAAATATTAATGTGCATTAATATAATATGGGTGAAAAAGTTCTAAATAACGAGGTTCAAGTCAAATCTAATCTTAGCCATTGATTAGAGACTTAATCTCAGTCGTTGAATCGTCAACAGGAAAAGTATAAGAGGAGGCTTGGGGGTCAGTTGGAGATACACCAAATTGATCAGTCAATTCGATTTTTTGGGGCACGATTTGCTGAGAAATCGAGTTAGTGATCTGTTGCAAGAGCGCCAGTTCGGCAGAAGGTTGAGAATACATAGCAGAGAGGCAGAGATAGTGACAGAGAGAGCGCAGAGGCAGCCAAAGCTGACACAAAGGTTTGGAGGGCCAACGCTGGTGATGCAGGAGGCCGAGAAACTAACGCAAAGCTAACGCGGGCAAACACATGAGGCCGAGAAACTAATGCAGGCAGACACAGAGGCTGGCAAAGCTGACACTGGGCAGAAAGAGTTGCGTTGTAGTGTTTTCGTGGGGTAGACTGAGAGCTGAGAGGCAGACGCAGAGCCATAGAGGGTGACGTAGTCCCGGGAGGGTGACATAGTTCTAAAGAGAAGCTTGGAGCAGCCTTCGCTATCCAGTTGAGGAACAGTCGAAGTCACTGTGGGAATCATCATCCGGTTGTTGATCAGCTGGAATATTTGTCACCGGAGCAAGATATTTCTGCTAAGGAAAATCTTTGAAGGGTGAGCCATTTCTGGCACCCTAGTTGTATTCAGAAAACTGCATAATAATAAAACCCTCATATCTGTTGCACCGGTTTTCTTGCATTGGGTTTTTCTGAGGACGATTGTCCAAAAATAACAGTGTCCCTTGTGTTGTCTCAATTTATTTCAATTGTTGATCTACATATTTGTGAAGGTTGTTATTCTATTTATTTCGATGTTTATATGATTAAATAACTTGTTAATGTAAAGAACAAGTAGGAGATAATAAACCAGAAATAGGAATAGGGATTTCTAATGTGTTAAATTCATAAATTTTCACACCTGATAAAGTCACTCATTTTTGCATTTTCAATGACAATCAATAGATATTGCATTGCATGGCTAGTGCAGATGTGTTTAAAGATGTTTCCAGAGATGAGGATGAGCACAATCAGGCTTTGCAGGAGGCATCTAATGCACTGAAAGGCAACACTATGCCTAAAGGTGTAGTGTCCCTGGAAAAATTATATGACCTGCAAAATCAGTTCAGAGGACCAAACAATACCAAGACTCAGAGCTCCAAGTTATCATCTGAACAAGTCAATCTAGGAACTCAAGAAGATCTGAAGTATGGAAACCTCGGTACGTGTTCTTCTCCACAAGAATGATAAGCCTTCATCCGCTTATTCAAACAGTATCGTGATGTGTTTACATGGAAATACGACGACTTAAAGACATATGATACTCGTATTCTCCAGCATGTCATTCCAATAAAAGAAGGGGTAAAATCTTTCCAGCAAAAACCAAGTTCATCCAACGGTGGATCCCCTCATCCAAAAGGAATTAAGAAAGTTGTTGGATGCTCGGATCATTTTTAAAGTTAGACATTCCACTTGGATTTTGAATTTGGTCCCAAGCAGAAAGAAGTCCGAGGAAATCAGGCTGTGTAGATTTCCGCAACCTCAATTGGGCATGCGATAAAGACAATTATCCAGTGCCATCCATGGAACAGATCCTCCAAATAGTATCCGAGTCTAAGATGTTATCATGTTTTTGCTGCAAGATGGTTACTCTGCTTACAATCAAGTGCTAGTGGCAGAATTGGATCGTTTGAAGACTACCTTCAAGACCAAATGGGGAACATTCGCCTTCAAGAGAATGTCATTGAACCTTATAAATGTCAGTGCTACATTTCACAAAGAGATGGATATCGCTTTCCGTGGCCTTATTGGTTAGAGCATAGTTCTTTATTTGGATGATGTTACTATGTTTTCGAAAATAAGATTAGATCATGTACGTCATCTGAAACAAATCTTTGAGCAGTGTCGTATATATGGAATTTCTCTTAATCCCAAGAAAAATATCTTTGGTGTGTAAGAAGGGACTTTATTAGGGCACATCATTGCAAAGAGTGGGATAAAAGTTAATCCCGAGAGGGTCAAAGCTATTACATAGATTCCATTCCTGGTGAATAAGAAGGTTATGTAGTCCAACTTAGGAAAGACTAATTTCCTGCAGAAATTCATCTCTGATTGTCCTCATATAGTTAAGCCTTTACAAGAGATGATTAAGAAAGATGCAACTTATATAATTGGGACAAGTGGGAAAAGGATGCTTTCGTTCAAATAAAACATGCTATTGTTGATGCACCCACGTTGTTCAATCCTGACTATGGCAGAGATTTCCTACTTTATACCTGTTAGCGTTTGAGATTTCACCTAGGCTGAGATAGACAAACCTCAAAGCTACATCAAACCATTTCACCTCGTAGCTAGCCCTACGAGGTATGAGAAGGCTCTCTCGGGTCAAACTTGGTAGATTTCTCAATAAGATGAGTTTGACCAATTAGGAATAAGGATTTTAGGCTAGTAAACTGATAAGGGGATTTGATTTAAAGTTTTTGGGTTTTTTGGTGGCAATTGGAGGGAGTGCAATTCAGGGTGCGGGGATTGAGCTCAGTTTTTGCAGGTGGGTCTTTGGGGCAAGGTAGGAGTTTATGCTGATGCCTTTAGCTGAAAAAGATGATCAAGGAGGAAAGGAGAGAGGCTAAAGAGGGTGAACAATGAATTCGAATCCTCTCTAGACAGTGGAAAACATAAATTTTAAACAAAATTGAAAGCTGAGCATGGCATGCATGAATTCAAACTTTATCACTTCTTTTGTTTAAATTGCAGCAAGAGATTTAAGAAATGGAACACATAAACACACTTACAATGACAAGTAGGAAACAAACCATCAACATAATAATCCACAAGAATCCACAATGAAGTCTGCAAA
>APFE030098774.1:296677-315922 GCA_000404065.3 Pinus taeda | reverse complement strand
CTTTTAATGAAGCAAACTCTGCTATCTGGACAGGATTCATATGCATTTAGTGACAAGGGAAAGAGGGCTTCATTTGTATTTTCATCAAAAGAAGATTTGACAACTTGAAAGGGAATGATAAAAAAGGGAAAACAGGGTTTATTTTGGGCAGCACAGCAACATGATTTTATAGACCAAAAACACAGCAATATGTCCATTATGAATATCTACACAGCTGCAATCTTTAATTTTTCTTTTAATAAATCTCATAACAGCAGCCTGCCTCTTTTAATACCCAATAATATCGCTGTTTTTCATATTTGGGTCATTTTGGCATTTTATTTTTATTTTTCTTTTCAATCAATTTTTTTTATATATATATTTTTTTATTCTTTTTGTTTTATTTTCTTGCTGCAGGTCCATGTAATTTGCTTACTGTGGGAAGGAGAAGGGCATTTTAGGGTTTGTGGGAACATGAAGGATATTAGGGTTTAGCGAAGAAACTTGGGAAGGGAAAGATTTTGAAGGAATATGGGATGGAAACCTTGTATTTGTTGCAAACAATATAAATGAAATAATAAGATAAACAGGCAGCAACATTTGTGAATTTAATTGCCAAGGGAACAAGGATGGGATAAGAGGGATTTTACCTTGAAAAACAAACAAAACCCTAGCAAATTTGCCTACATTGACAACAGCTACATTTCACCATTTCTCTTGCTAATTTTGAAGAAGAAAACCATTAGACACATCATCATGCAATCATCACTTGCCATCATGGATAAATTTGGAGCTTACCTGGTCGATTTAGCAATTTGGGAGGGCGATTTGGGTGATTTGGCACGTTTCTGGCAAACCCAGCTCGACTAGTCGCACCTCCCACTCAACTAGTCGCACCCCTCTGACTCGTCGCTCCAGTTCAAAAATTACATTGTGGGAGCAGCTTTGACTAGTCGCACCTGCCCAACTAGTCGCACCTCCAACTCGACTAGTCGCACTTTCAGAAATGACCAAAATCGCTGCAAAATCGCCTTTCTTTGCTTCTCTTTGTGTCTTGCAAGTTTGTCAATGCATAATGAGGCCATGAAGAGGGCTTTTTGGTCTTTATAGGTCCACATTTAAAAAAAAATTAAAACATCAAACCCACGTTCAAATGTTGCATGTTTTGGCATTTAATTTAAAACTGTTTTTTAAGTTGCACTTTGCCTGAAATTGATTTTTTGAGTGTTTTCACTTGGTTCTTTTTGCAGGTTGATTCTCTGATGGATTCTGAGGAGGAAACCAAGGTTTTTGCCGGCATTCTGAAGATTTATGAAGATTTTCCTTATTTTTGCAAATTTCACATGACCTTGGGTTTAAAAACAGAGTTTTTAAATCCAAGGTATAAATGAGTTGTAGCTGATGAAAAATATCAATAGAACATAATTACAAACCTCCTTCTAGCTTGCTGAAGACTATTAGACTTTTGACTCATGACCTGGCAATGATTTTGACCGAAACCCTAGACCTAGACTTGGAATTTCAAGACAAAAATGAAACAAGTGTGACACAAGTTTTTTCAAATGGTATGACCTGATTCCAGCAAAACCAAGAAGGGAACAAGACCAGCTCCTCCATCAGTGTTATGGCATGCCTAACGGGATGCAAAACTGATGTTGATGAGACACCTATATATGCATATGCAAAGAGTTGTTTGATCACCGATGGAGGGCTCTAGACCGACACTAACAATACCTTTGCTTTGGATTCGTCTATTGTGGTCGTATTGACTCAAAAGGATGCTGAAGGAAATGAACGAACTATTTCTTTCATGAGTGTTGGCTTATAGCGGTCAGAACTAAATTATCCTGTTGTCGACAAACAAGCATATGTTGTATAGAAGGCAGTTAAATAGTTCAGCCCCTATCTTCTAAAAGCTTATATGATCATTTTTATGCCTCATCCAGCAGTAAGAACACTCTTTGTACAGAGGAGCTAGGTGAGAAGAGGGAAAATTGGACGACCTGCTTACAAGAATATGATCAAGAGTTCAAACCAGTTCATACCATTAAGGGCCATGGCCTTTGTCAGCTAGCAACTGAAGCAAGAGATGCTCCCGAGCAAGATCTTTCAGGTTGGGAGTAGGAAATAGAGATGTACAATGTCAAACATGTTCCTCAGTCCACGTCTATAGAGCCATGGTATTCTTATTCAAGAGCATGGCACCTTGCCCAAGCATTTATCAAATAAACAAAAGAGGGAAATTCACTTAAAAACTCTATCCTACCAGCTTTATAATGGAGTGTTTTTCAGAAAGCGCCACAATGGTGTCCTGCTAAGATGCCTTGAGCCACAAGATACAGAGAATGTACTTAGAGACTTATACGATGGACCGCGAAGTAGTCACTATGTGGGTGACACAACTACATATATAGTCATGAGGGTTGGTTACTATTGACCCACTTTATTCAAAGATGTTCACGCTTATGTCCGCAAGTGCCCAGCATGTCAAAGGTGCGTTAGCTGAGATCAAAGGTCAGCCACCCCACTACTACTAGTAGCAGTTGAGAAACCTTTCCAACAGTGGGGCCTAGATGTTATTGGAGAAATCTTTCCGCACTCGTCAAAGCAACACTGATATTTTTTGACAACAACAGATTATTTTACTCGAGGGTCACAAGCAATTCCCTTGAGACAAGTAAATGACCAAGAAGTCATCCACTTCTTATAGCAGAATATTATAACCAGGTTGGGCATTCCAACGTCACTTGTCTTTGATAATGCGACTTATTTTTCATCATTAAAACTTTACGATTTCACATTAGAAAATGGGATTGTATTAAAGCATGCATCTAATTATTACCCGCAGGAAAATTATTTGGCTGAATCAACAAATAAAAATTTTATCCGCATAATCAAGAAAATCATCTTCTTTGAGCAAAGGAACTCGCACAATGCTTTGACCAATGCATTATGGGTTGACCATGTAACTCCTAAGCCTTCCCTTACGACCCCATCGTACTTTTTGGTTAGGGTAAAGAAGTTATCTTTCCCCCTACCCTGTATCTACCAGCCTTGCAACTCTCCAAGAGTCCCAAGGTAGACCTTGCGTTCTAGTTCAAAGCAGGATAGAAACTTTACTCAAACTCGAGGAAGAAAGGCTCAAAACCAAAGAGAGATTTGTCGTTCTCCAAAATTGGGTTAAGTGTTGGTTCGATAAGAAATCCGTAGAGGCAAAGACTTTTGATGTGGGTGACCTAGTACTGAAGTGGGATAAACCCCACGAAGAGAAAGGAAAACACACGAAGCTCCAACCTTTGTGGATTGGCCCAATCACCATTGAAGAAAAGCACAGTCATAATACCTTCAAGTTGAAATCCTTAAACGAGAGGATTGACCCCCTTCCCATAAATGGCTGAGATTTGAAGCATTATTTCCAGTAATAGCTACAAGTTGTGATTCCTGTATAGTTTGTCCTTTTTCTCTTCTTTTTCGTCAATGTCGATCAAATGTGTGCCATGTCATGTCGTGTTTGTGACTTGGTCATTGTACATAAATAAGACCCTGTGTAAAAGTGCATGGCTCAAAAGGACTTTGTGGTGGAACAAAAGAGAAAATGTGACAACCACAAAGCTTGGCTATCTATTGGTCCTCCTTCTTTGTTTGGGAAAATGCCATAGGTTAAGCTAAGTCCAAATGGAAAATATGATACATCCAAAAGGAAAACCTTGAGGGAACCTATTAGATCCGCTCCTATGCTAGCATCCAAACTACTTAACTTGGTATAAATCTTCTTGTGTGATAACGCTTGTCCAATCTAGTAGAGAAAGCATAAGGTAAAAATCTAAAGCCAGCAAACCTATATCAAAAGTCTTAAAATACTTCTCTGAACAGACAACCTCCTCTGCTCTCAATAAGTCGGGATCCCTCTTTCGTCCGTCAAAAATAATAAGTGTCAATGCACAATCGTATTTAATAAATAAATAAAGGGTGAATGAAGAGAAAGGTTTCCTACACAGGGAGGTGAAGCAAGCAACTTTGTCAAGGTATTGTCCAGGCCTACTAGCAACGAAGCAATGTTTGTGCTCCTGAAGTGACTCCGGCGGGGTACTATCCAGGCTTGCTGACAACGGAGCAACACCAAAGATGAAAACTCATATTCTAAATATCATAAACTCGTCGCACACATTACCCTTTCCTAGATTGAAACAATTGTGATATGACGTATCTTTGTGTGTTCAACCAAGAAGAAGAAACTGAGGCATTGTGTATATAACCAGGTCAAAAGGGGCAAGTCAAGCCAATCCAATTGGTGAATCAATACTTCCTGAAGGATTGACCCTTTAACAAAAAAGTCATTCATAAACACAGAAACTAAAGCCTCCCCAGTGTGTCCCCAAGTGTTGTCATTGTTACAACACCCTCCAAAAATTTCACTACATTTAAATTTTGGAGCCTACTTCACCACCGTATTTAGTGTCACTTTGGTCGTCAAGTGTCGTTTCAAGTCATTCTATGTGTTTCAAGTGTTGATTGCTCTCATGTGTCGTCGCATTGATTAGAACAACTTTAGTGCATACCATGGTCAAAACACCTTTGGTGGTTGTAAAACGACACTTTTTGGTCACAGTCGCACACTCTTCATTTGCCGTACCTAGGGAATGTTTGTAAAGTGGCATTTTGATGTCTACTTACCACTGTTCAAGCATGTCTAAGTTTTCTTAATGAGTTGGTTTGTGTCGCACATGGTTTTAAGTTTGAATTCATCATGTTCACCCCTTATCCCATTGAACCCATTGAGGCAACAATCGCACGAGCACACTCTCAAGCCTTGATCAGGAATCCTTTGCTGTATGGAAGTGCGCCATGCACCCTTCAAGAGCACATAGCGCACTTCTTAACCATCTTTCCCCTTCCTTGTTTTGAACTGAGCCCTTTGAGAAAGCAAGCCTTCCTTTGAGCACACTTCATTGACTCGAAGAAGTGCGCCCTCCTCGAGCGCATGAGCACACCCTGAAGGCCTTAAGCTCCACCCTTCAGCCTTCCATAATGCGCCATGTGCCCTCTTGACGCTTTGAGTGCATGAGCGCACTCCGAAGGCACGAAGCTTCATCCTTCAGCCTTCGGACTTGTGTCATGCGCCCTCCGTAGCCTTCTTGAGCGCATGAGCACACCTTGAAGCCCTGAATCATCTCCTTTCAGCCTTCATCTCTGCACCATGCGCCCTCCTTGTCTCCCTTGAGCGCATAGCACACTTAGGAAGCCCAAAGTCTTCTCTTTCATCCTTCGGACTTGCGCCATGCGCCCTTCCTTGATTGCCTCTTTCTCTTGAGTGCATGAGTGCATGTCCTTAAGCCCTGAAGCCTCTTCCTTTAGCCCTGAAGCCTTTCAAAGCGTGCCCTTGCATCCAAAATCTCTCCTTGCTCTTTCCGAGCACATTGTGAAGGCATGAACAGGAAAATCTGCATGGAACATGTTAGAATAGCATATTTTCAGGTTGATGGTTGCTTGTCATGAGTGACTATAGTCACAGGTATTCCAGGGACAGCATGGCAAGCACACATGAAGAAGATCGGGCAAAGAAGGAAAACAAAGGAAGCCACGAAGAACAAAGAACACATTGAATTCTAGATGATCGAAGCACCCCAAAGCTCCAGGGGATCAAAGACCCTTTGGAGAGTGAAGACATCAACGATCAAAAATTGTATGATGAACGAAGACACAAGTGGCAGCCATGTCACCATTGAAGAAAGTCCATGTCATCAGTCACTATAAGTCCCAGTCATCAATAATAGTGACTTGTCATGTCTCATAACATAATGATGTGGAAGTTATGATGTAATGATGTAATCATTGTAAAGACAAATAAGTGGAGGTCCAAGAGTCATGTATGGAAAAAAGAGCCATGGAAGTCCAAAAGACATGCAATGCCAAGAGTCATATGTAATACCAAAAGTCATTTGGAAGTCCAAAGGTTGTAGAAAGTCAAAGGTCATTAGAAATTGGAAATTCAAGAGTCATGAGGATGTGAAAGGTCATACATCAAGTTATAAACAAATCCTCATTACTCATGCAAAAGACTTTTAACCTTGGCTTCTCCCACAAGGCATTAGAGAGATAGAGTTAGTACTTTTGGGGAGCAAGAAGTGGCTCTAACTCTCCACTATTGGAGTTAGTGAAGTTCATTGTACTTATGCATCTTGGAACTTTTGCTTAATACTTGAAGCCTTTTGGCAAGCACATTTTCATACATGGATTGTGGATGTTTTAAGACTATTCTTTGAATGTTTATGATTAATGTTCGCTTTCAAATGTACTGAAGTAATTGAACTATTTTAGTGACTTTAGTGTTTAACTTATTGGAAATGTGTTGCAATGTTTGTAATGATCGTCGCATCTATGTGAACTATTTCCCTCGATCTTAGATGAGTCTTTTTCATGTGTGTGTGTGTCTCCATTAGGGTAGTACTATTACTTCTATCTTAGGGGCTCACTTTATTTCCCCTCTGCAGCGAAAGAACCTTGATACATCTGCAATCGAACATTCACAGGGCACACTCTCTTGCTCATTCAAAAGCACCTGTGCGCTTCTCTCTCGTGCTAAAAGCTAAAGCCAAGGCATATCTTTAAGTAAACGATAGCCAAGTCGTACTCTGGATGGGACTCCTACACCAAACGATGTGAGGTCTAATTGGGGCCTCATATCGAGGAGATCCCCTGTATGTTGGTGGTATCTAGCACTATCAACAGGTTCATAAAGTTCTTCGTGGCATATATGTATTTGTTGTGGCTCATTGTTCTTATCCTCTGTAGCACCGGACTACATATGGCTCGTTCTCTATGATAGTGGCTCAGGATCGTGTGGCACAATGACTTGTGGCTCTCTTTGTGTTGACGTGTATATAGTGGCTCAAACTTACCTACAACATAGTGGCATCACTCATACTGTGGCCCACACTTTGTTTCTATATCTCATATATGAAGTTTTGTGACGCCTTGAGGCTCGCTTTGTTATGGCATCGCTTTATATAGTGGTTTCATGTGGCTCGAATATAACTACGACACAGATTTTATCTCTGTGGCATCTCTCATCGAACAATAGCATCACATCACTATACAATGACTCTTACTCACAATGATGACTTGTTGATGACTCATCTACATACATTTGTGGCTTGCTCTATGTTATATATGTTGAAATCTTTGACATGGTAAAAACTGTATATGGCAGTAACCTATAACCTCAACAAGATGCAGAACAATGATGTGCATAATCTCAATAATGTCCTAGATGGATAAGACAGTGATCTTCTCTATATGTGATTATACTCTGGATAAGTAAAAACAATGGACATGGTAGTGACAATAATAGTAATCTACTTGACCGTAAGAGTGACCTTAATGGATGACATAATAGTGACTTGAAGAAATCACACTGACTATGACATGGAAGTAACCGGATGTGGTAGTGACCTTCATGTGATGATGTTGTATGATTTTATAGTATTACAAATAGTGAGGTATACATCTAACAATAATGGTTGATGGACAGAAGTATGATGACAGTTGAAAATGTAGCTATGGTCGGTCTTCATGAAATATATTATAACCTGAAAAATGAATTATTATTATTTCCTTCTAGCATGTTCTTCATGGTCAAAGTAAATTTTGTAAGCAATACTTTACATGGCATTAAAGAAGGAAAAAAATTATATTTTAAAAGAAAGAAAAATATTATTATTATTTTGTAATTTATGAAGGCTCCATAAATGCAAGTCATCCCTTCTAGATGGTTGAGTCAGCCTACCCTCTATTATATAAAATTAAACAAGTGTGTAGTTAGCAAGTAATTAGGCAAAGGGCATGATCAAAGATCATGCCCATTCACCAAGAGGCACCTTAGGATGTATTTAATCTAGGGCCTCCCACAATTGTAAAAATCATCCATGCATTCAAATATTAATAAAATTATTTATTCTAATAATTGTTGAGTGCGTTTGCTCCAAGTGGTATCACAACTTGGTGATCCTCAGTCCGCCTACTAATGCATCGGTCACATCCCTGTCACAATTCCTTTTTCCATTGTTCGGCTCTTCATTTGTCCATTGTTCCCGTCGTCCATTCATTCCTGCTAAGTCGCTCTCGATCGTGTCCATTTTATCGCCTCTCCTCGCCATACTCCACCCAAGGTTGTCCTCTCACACCACATCCTCTTTGTACACGTCGCTATGTCCGCTGTCAACACACCTTCACTATTCCCAATTTCCCTGTTTGTTGTCCTCTCGCATCGCGTCCTCTCTGTACACGCCGCTCCGTCTGTTGTCAACACACCTCTGTTATTCTCAATTTTCCTGTCCGTTGCGTGCGTACATTCATTCGTCGATCAATATGTGGCGTGTTGGCACTATGGAACCAGTTGGAACATCATATAGTATATGTGATTATATAGTATAAGTCTATAGTATTGTGCATTCATCCGTCGACCGACCCTTCGCGTGTTCAAGGAAAGTAACTAGGTTTGGTTTTTATTATGACTTGTAATTATGATATTATGTAAAAGAAGAAACAAATTATTATTGTTCTTTGCATCATGGGTTTCATGAGCAAGATGTGTTTACCATAGGTCAAAAACTTCTTCTTGATGTCCTTAGGATTTTATGTCTCATCATAAGTATTATAAAAGTCATACGGTCAAAGGTCTACGCTCCAAGAACAAGTGTCATTATCCTTGTGCAAGTTGGCTAAATAAAAGACAGTGATCTCCTTGATGATATGTCGGCCTAGATTTAAGGCACTCATGATGGCCTAATGTACCATCGTTGATCTATATGTATATATAAGGAGTAACATTGTATCAAATAAACAAGCCTTTGGATCATTCATAATTCAATCAGTGAAGAAGATACGCATACACAATGATCAAGGGTAATATCTCCGTGAAGTCTGCATACTATACATATACATCGTGTCAAGCTCTCGGAAGTCTAAACAGAACTCTTGGACGTCTATATCTATACACAATGATAACTCTCGGAAATCTGAACATAAATCTCGAAGGACATATATATATACACACAGTCACTGCTCTCGGTATAGCTCTCAATGGTGGCTTGTCCCATCATTATCATAACAATGAAGAGCATGAAGGATTGCCTCAAGACATTGACATGAACGAAGTAACTTATTCCTTAGCGAAGAATTGTGGCAGTTGAGGAAAAAGGAACCACGAACTGTGACTAGACAGCGAAGGTATAAGGAGACCAAGAATTAAAGGAGTTACAGTGACATCAAGTCTATAAACTGTGGACTGAAAGCCGAATAGTGCAAGGGATAGTGACAATGTAATGGTCTCGTGTAGGAATATGAGTGATATTTAAACAAATAAACAGTGCAGCAGCATAAATTAAAAACATGCATTACACATCCATAAAAACATTGTAAATCTGGAACTGCTGAGGCATATATTATAAAATCTGAGAGCACAGCTACAATATAAATGAGATGATGCACCTAGGCTTGTCTCTAGGACAAGCTTGACAAAACCCAGGTGATGGAATAGTTGAGCTGAAGGCTGCACAGTTGATGCATCACTCTACACTACATTGTCCCAGTAAAATTATTGCCCTGCTGAACTTCGACCTTCTAGAATGTGCCCAAAAACCGCCCAAAAAATTATATCCTTTCAGCCTTAAACTCCTTGGACAAAACCCAGAAAAAACCAAGAAGGGAATTTCTCTGGTTTTGACTTTGGATTTTCAGCCTCCTTCGAGCCTCTCCCCAACAGTTGCTGCAAATTTCGACTTGCAAGAAACAACCTGCAATTCCCTCTAAAAAACACACCTAGAATGTTGGGTTCACCTATGCTAATTGACTCCTTGCTCCCCAAATGATTCTTGGCCCGGATGGTTGTTATCCCAAGCACCACGAGTTTGCTGCCAGAGGCCTCTGTGTAGTCCCTTTGCCAAAAAAATCGTACTGTTGTAACACTTGTTGAGCTGGCTGCAAAACTCAGCAAAAATGTCCTCCACCAATAGCATTTCCAGCTCCTGGAACTCCCAGCAAGCTATGGACCTCCTGGCTGGCTCAATCTCCTCATGTGTGTTTCTAACTGCCCATAAAATACACAGTCTCCTCTGCGTGGCTGGATGAAGTGAATGACCATGTCGGAACCTCTGAAATCACTGTGGAACAGTCTCCCTAGGGCGGGCACGGATGGTCCCCCAAAGTGGAGGTTGAATCTCCCGCTTGGAAGATTCGTGACTAAACAGCCAGTAGACTCGCTAAGCAACAGAGCATACAAAAATGAGTTTGTTTGTAAAATGATCAAGATCCTACAGAATGAGAGTTCCTGCCTATTTTATCACCTTGGGCCCCCTTAGCTTCATGTGGGCCCCCTCCTTCCACTAATTCAATTCCCTCCAAGCTCATGCAAAGGCCAAGTTCGAATTATTCATGTGGGTGGCCCCCACATTTCAGTAGCTGCTAAAAATAAAGTCGAATTGCCTATATTTCCTAAGTTCTGCATGTGGTGTCGTCCTCCTAAGCCAAAAATGATGCCAAAATTGTGTAGCTGCACCCGGTGACTAATACATTTGAGAAGGGGCATGACAGTCCTCTCCTCCCAAATATTGCTTTCCCTCAAACAACCTCAAAGTTGGGTGCTCTAGTATGTGCTCACCTTCCCATGTGGCAACCTCATCCGGCAAGTTCTTCTAGCATACCAAGAACTTCCTGATGGTCTTGCTCCTCAGTTTCCTATCCCTGCTCTCCAAAATGGCCTCTGGTTCCAACACCAAATGGGCCTCATCATCCAACGGGAGTAGATCAACCGTTGTTGTCACCTGTTGTCCCAGCACCTTCTTCAGGCATGATACATGAAATACGTTATGGATTCTACTCCCTGGAGGCAGCTTTAGCTTATAAGCCACCTCCCCAACCCGCCTAGTCACCTTGTAGTGCCATAGAAGCGTGGTTGTAGCTTCTCAGCCCCCCTTTGTTTCAGCGTAGACCGTCTGTAAGGCTACAATCGAAAGTATACTAAGTCCCCCTCCTCAAAGTGCCTCTCTATCCTGTGCCAATTTGCATATAGTTTTCGCTGATTTTCGGTTGTCACTAAATTATTCTTTACAACCTTGAGGATATCTTGGCTCTCTTGGACCACCCAGTCATTGGCCTTAGGGGCCCGACTGTCTCCGAAAAAAATATCAGCAAAAGTTAACGCATCATATCCATAAAGGGCACGGAAAGGAGTCATACTAATAGACATGTGGTGTGTGGTGTTGTAGCTGAACTCGCCCAAGTGCAACCATCGAATCCATGTCCTCTGCTGACCTATCACATAGTTCCTCAAGTACCCCTCCAACCACTAGTTGACCCTCTCTGTCTGACCATCCATCTGAGGGTGATAACTAGTGCTAGGAGTGAGCTCTGTCCCAACCAACCTGAAGAGCTCCTGCCAAAAGTCACCCATGAATCTGCTATCTTTGTCGCTCACAATGTTCTTGGGGAGCCCATGTAGCCTAAAAACCTCCCGGAAGAACAACTCGGCAACCTGTGCAGTGGTGTATCTAGTGGGGATGGCGAAGAAGTGGGAAAATTTGGTCAACCTATCGACCACTACATATATGCAATCCTTCCCCTGTATGGTGGGGAGCCCAGTGATGAAATCCATCGAAATCTTTCCCATTTCCCCTCCGGAATGGGAAGTGGTTGTAGTAGCCCCGCAGGGTGAGTCAGCTCCCCCTTGTTTCGCTGGCATACCTCACACTCCCGTATGTGCTGCAGCACATCCTCCTTGAAGCCCTTCTACGTGAACCTCTCCCGAACAGCCATGTAAGTCTTCCGAAACCCTTGGTGTTCAAACAGTGGTGAATCGTGAGCTCCCTGGAGTACCCTCTCCCTCAATTGCGAGTTGGGGCACCAAGTAAATACGCCCCTTGTAATAGATGACCTCATCCATCACACGATAACACTCATCTGCATGTGTCCCTCCAGCACCTTGCAGGCCCTCTTATCCTTGGAGTACTCCACCAACAGCTGAGTCTTCCAATCTTGGCAGATGCTCATGAGAGATAAGCCAGCTGGTCTCCTGGATAGATCATCGGCCACCACATTGTGCTTGCCCTGCACATACTCAATGTCAAAATCATAGGCCTGCACCTTGCTGACCATCTTTGCTACCTGTCATTGAGGCCCTGCTGCCCCGTGAAATGTCGAAGACTGCTATAATCAGTCTTCACTCGGAATCGATTGCCCACCAAGCACTAGCAGAACTTGGCCAATGCATGCATAATGGCTAGCATCTCCTTGTCATATATGGAATATGACAGCTGATGCAGTAGGAGCTTCCGACTCTCAAAAGTTATGGGATTCCCCTCCTGTGACAATACAGTTCCAACTCCTACCCCTGATGCATCACACTCCACTGTGAATGGCTGGGAAAAGTCCGGGAGTGCCAGAACAGGGCAACTGCTCATCACCTCCTTGAGGTGATCGAAGGCAGCCTATGCTCCATCAGTCCATGCAAAAACCCCTTTCTTGGTCAAGTTGGTCAAGGGTGTTGCCAACTGTGAGAACCCTTTGATAAACTTCCTATAGTTAGTGCAAATACCCAAGAAGCCTCTCAGCTTAGTCACATCTCGAGGTATTGGCCAATCTCGGATGCCCTGAATCTTCTTCTCGTGAACCTTCACCCCATCTGCTCCAATGATATGCCCGAGATAAAGCATCTCCGTCAATCCAAACTCACACTTGGAGAGCTTGGCATAAAACTACTACACCTCTAGAATGCACATTACCTCCTCCAAGTGTTGGAGGTGTTGCTCCTATGTTTGGCTATAGATCAGGATGTCATCGAAGAACACTAGCACGAACCTTCTCAGTTGTCCCCGAAAGATATGGTTCATGCAAGACTGGAACGTGATTGTACTGTTGGTCAGTCCACATGGCATGACTAGAAACTCAAAGTGCCCATAGTGGCACTAGAATGTTGTCTTCGGGATGTCCTAATCCCAAACCCTGATCTGATGGTACCCTGAATGCAAATCAATCTTAGAGAAGTTCTTGGCTCCTCTACGCTCATCAATGCAGGGAATGGGGTACCGGTATTAAGAGTCTTTCGGTTAAGGGCTCAGTAGTCAATACACATCTAGAGGGTTCCATCCTTCTTCTTCACCAGCACTACAGAAGAAGCAAAAGGACTGGGACTTGGCCTGATATGTCCCAACGCCAGCAACTCCTAGATGGCCTTCTCTATCTCGTCCTTGTAGGCTTTGGGATACCTGTAAGGAGTAGTGATGACTACCTGTATACTTGGCTACAGCTCAATGGTGTGCTCAAACCCTCTATTTGGTGGCTGCTCTGGTGGAATGTCCCTGAACACTACTGCATACCTGTCCAATAAAGCCTGTATGTCTGCTGGTGGTGGTTGCGCCTATCCCCCAACCTCTGAGATCCTCAACTCGACTGCCCATGCAAAGTCCCCATTCTAGAGATCTGCCTCCATCCTGTGGGTCGAAATTGTCTAAGGCGGATAAGACTGCATGCCTCTCAAGACCACCAAGGCAATATAGCCACTGGACACCCATCACCACGTTGGTGTCTTGCACATCGACCACAAAGAAGTGATTTGTCATCAAGTAGTTTCCCATAACTACTGTTAAGAGTGCACGTATCTGGTGCACTGGATGGTGCGGTCACCTGGTACTAGGATTGAGACCCGCTTGAACTCTGTTGTGGTGAGGCCCCTCCTCTGGACCAGCTGTGCATCTATGAAATTGTGGGTAGCCCCACTATCCACCAGTACCGACACCCTCTATCCCTGTACCGTATCTCTGATCCTAAGTGTCAAAAACTTAGGAATTTTGCATAAAGAAGCAAGGACTCCTCCTGATGAGGCAAAATATGCCCCTCCCTGTGGAGGTGGTGGTGGTGGCCCTTTGTCCGTCGGACTCTCTCCATCTGTCCCTCTACAATCCTGCTCCACCTCTTCCTCCTGGTCACTATAAGAAAAAACCTCAATGTGATGTGCTCTACCTGTAGTGCACCTATGGCTAGGTGCCCAGGGCTCTCTGCATGTGAAGCACAGCTTCCTCCCCTTTGTGGTCCTCGGTGGTGGGGGTCTAGTCTCATGCCCCTTCTGTGGAAAAGGGGTCCGTGCAGAAAATGGCGCTCTAGTCTTGGGGATGCCCCCTTATAAATCTCTGGCACACACCACCGCTTCCTACAGTGTGAAGGGTCTGCATGACTTCACTAGTCGACGCAGGCACTCAAGCAAGCCCTCAATGAAGGTGTATGCCCTCCTTGCCTCGGATAGATCTGGGACCATCAATTACACACACAGAAAGTCAGAGAAGTATTGCTCTAGATTGCCTATTTGGTGCAGTTATGTCAATTCCCTGAAAGATGCCCCCAGATCCCTTTGATCAAATCGCTCCACCACCCTCCGGGTGAAATCCTCATAAGAAACTATTTGGGCATGCTCAGAAGTGGTCAGACCGTGAAACCACTAGTCATGGGCTTCCCCCTCCAAGTGCAGCGCTACCATCTTAATAGCTTCCTGCTCCGTCATCTGGTTGAGTTGAAAGTATGTGTCCATCTTTTCAACCCAAGCCCTAGTTGTGCACTTGGTAGTGCCATCAAATGTAGGGAAATACATCCTCCCTATGGCTCTCTGCAGCTCATAGTTTTGGGTCCCTTGTCCTCTATACCCCTTGTTCCTCTCACTCTGCTTGAGCTTGCAGTGATCTCTGAAGGAGAGGGCTTCTTTGAAGTCTTCGTCCATCGCTTGCCACTCTCTAAAGTAATCCCCCATCTGGGGAGTGTCTTCCTCCCTTGCTGGTTCGATTTGTGCCACTGGCACGAAAGAGGCTAGTGTAGCCCTAGTTGGCACACTAACAAAAGGGCATTGCACTCCTGGTGACGAGTGATCGATAGGCTGAGAGGCCCCGGAGGTTTCTCCACAGAAAAACCCTCTGGGTGTGGCCCTGTATCTGTTCTGTGACTTGATCTCCTCCAGCATGTCTTTCTGCCCCTTGGCCAATGTTGGCCTAGGTTGTCAATGATGTCAATATGGCAATATTCTAGATACTAGATGACCCATGAAGGGGAAGTAGAGTAGATCCATGAAGAAACAAGAGCAAGGCCATCAGGAAAGCCAAGCCATGAGTAAGAGTCTGTTAACAAAGGAGTTAACAAAGGAGGCATATCAAAGCTATTGCTTATGCTTCAGAGTATTGCAGAATATCAGAGCAATAGAGGCATATCGGAAAAGACAGAAGCCATCAAACTATGAAGGTATCAGAGAAGACATTAGAGCAAGAGGAGCCACATCGGAGGAGCATCGCATGTAATACATGCCCCCAAGGAGAACGGAGAGGAAGTCATCAAAAAAGGAGTTAACATATCATAGAAGCATAAACAGCGCTATCGGAACTATCGAAGGAGCCATATATAGGTCATATATATGCCAAAGAAGAACTATCGGAGGAGCCATATATAGGTCATATATATGCCAAAGAAGAACTATCGGAGGAGCATAAAGAAGAGCAGAAGAGTTAAAGGAGCATAGCAATAAAGAAGAGCAGAAGAGTTAAAAGAGGCGGAGCGGTATATAATATATATATGCGCAATAAACGCTATCGAAGATGGAGTTTGCATATATATCGGAATACACTATCGGAGGCGGAATATACATATATGTCGAAGAAATCATATAGGGGGGTTCTACTATGTGCCACTACCCGAAACCCCCGACTGCGATATACATGTCCGGACCCAACGACATATATGTCCGGGGGCATTAACAGGTGAAGTCCGCTAAGTGTTTCGATGCATGCTTTTCAGTGTATTTCATACATATCATTGTATTCTGGCTGTAAGCCTTGCCACATTAAAATATGCGATTACAATATATATATATATATATAATTATAATATATATATATATATATAATTATGATATGTATGCGGACCCGCTGCAAATTATAAAATGCCCTATTGATATATTGCATGCGCGGTAATCGCAATATATAAAGGGCTGTCACCCCTAAAAGTGCCAATTGCGATAAAGTATGCGGACCCGCGGCAACATTGCAATATGACTCAATACTATGTCGCATCCGCCATATCGCAAGTGCTTAAGGCCTTGCTGCATTGGAAGTGTCGATTGCGATATATGTTGCGGACCCGATGGTCCTATTGTAACACAGCTTAATACTATATCGCGTCGAGCAGGGCCATCGGCCATCGGTGATGTAATGAGCTCGACTTATAAAAGACTTCCGAAAGCCGCGATTGCCGATTGCGATAACATTGTGGAGTGGACCCGATGCAGTTATAGATGCGGGTGTAATGAATTTGAAGTCCGGCCTTAAGCGTTTCAGTCGGGTTCTACCATATATTCCTGTGTATTTCAAATAATTGTATTGCTCGGGGTTTTGAAGGCCAAAATGCATAAATAACGGTTCCGATAGTTCAGTGGGCATGAATGATGGCGATTGCGATTGCGATGGTGACGTGGCATGTGGGGTCTCCTGATTGGTACAGTCTCTCCGTAAACAGTAAAGCCCTGTGTATGAACGTTATTAAAGAAACAAGGGATCTCTCTGATATTGTTTAATAAGCATTATTTCCTATGTAATTCGGCCTTCTCTTCTCAATTAACGTGTTCGTGAAGCATTGGTTAATTCGAATAGGCAAAGGAAACTACAGCGACCGAGGAGGGAAGCCAAAGGATCAAGCGAGCGAAGAGGAAACTACAACAACCGAGGACGAAGCCGAAGAGCCAGCGGAAAGAGGAAACCAATAGTCAAAGGCATCAGGAACATACAAAAACAGAGAACAAGGAAAGTTGAAGGTTGATTAAAAAAAGGTCGGAAGAAAAAGGAGGCAGCTGGAGGGTCTAGCAGAACAGAAAAGGGTTGAAGGACCAACAGGACAGGAGGCATTCGAAGGGCAAGCATCTCTGTTGATCGTGATACCCTGTGAAAGACTCAGACCTGTGATTAATTAATCAGGTACACAATGCAGTCTCTAGAACAATTCTGGGATGTAATAAATAAAGGTTTATCTGATATTATTTGAAGGGAGAAGTAGTCAGCAGAGAAGCAGTCATGCTGAAGTATTTACTATGACAATAAGAATAGATGCTTGAACATAAAGTTGGTTCTTGTGCAGAGCTTAGCGCAGCTAATAGTAGACTCACTAAAGCTTTGTGGAGACATTATCAGAGATCATGAAGGCTATTGCAGACTCTGTGTGGACAGTATGAAGAGTTGTAAAGACTCCTTCATAAGAAGACTGATTGGCATTGATGTTGTAGCATGGAGACTACAATGAAGCTGTAAATAGACAGAACTTAGTAAAAAAGAGTTCTGAGAGCAGAACATTACTAACAAACATGCCTTGACAAGAGGGTTGGAGCCCTTGGGGTTGGTGCCTCAGAAGTTTGAAGGATTGGTGTCCTTGGAGTTGGTGCTCCTATATTCGAGGTTGGTGCCTTGACAAAACAGATCCAGACAGTTTGCAACAGAGGGTGGGAGCCCGTGAGGTTGGTGCCTAAAAACTGGAAGGATTGGAGTCCTTTGGAGTTGGTGCTCCTAAGTCTAAGACTATTGCCTTGGCAAATCAGAGTTGGTGCTCTGGAGGTTGGAGCCTCACAAAAGTCCAAGTTGGTGCTTGGCAATTGATTGCAACCATTTATATATTGTATCTATTTTATTGCAAAGATTATATTAATAAAAACATTGATACTTGTTGTTCATCTTGTGTTCTAAATATAAATATTTTAACTAGTAAAATAATAGTTGAAAAAGAAATATTGATTCACCCATCCGCTCAGTGTTTCCAACAATTGGTATCAGAGCCAGTACCTTCATTCAAAGCCTAACAGCTTGAAGGTTGGTCTTTAGAACACAAATGGCGAAGTCAAGGAAGAAAGTCTCCAATCCTCCTAAGGATGTGTCTCCCTCTACCACTAAAATAGAAGACAATCAATTTGAGGAGGCTCCATGGTTCAAAGGGAACTTTAATATATGGGAAGCAAAAATGAGGAATTTCTTACAAACTCAAGGCATTGAAATCTGGAAATCAGTGATTGTTGATAGCAGAATAGATGGAAAATCCAAGGAGTACAATGCAAAAGCAATGAAGGCAATCTTGAATGGGCTACCTGATTCTATAAAGAACAATCTAGGAAAATATTCATCAGCAAAGGGTATATGGGACAAACTTCATGACCTTCACTCAAAAGGAGCATTGACCATGACCATCAGTCAAGAAGATGATGGAAATCAAGAAGGAAATCTAGAATTCATCACAGAAGTTGAAAATGAGAATGATGACATGAAGGCTAAAGAAGACATAGAAGATGAAGAGAATGAAAAAGATTTTGTAGAAGATCTCCTCGCTCAACTTATGGCTGCCATGGAAGAGATTAATAATTTGAAAAAGGAAAATGAGGAACTTAAGAAGATAGCACTAGCTGGTGACCAAGATCAAACAACGGCGAAAGTTGACCTTGTCAAGCTTCAAGTACAGGAAAGGGATGAAGAGCTTGCCAAGCTTAAGAAGGAATTTCATCAAAGCAAAAGAAAGCATCATGAAGAAGTCATATCCATGACAAATCAATTGGATAAAGCAAAGAAACGGGAAGATACCTTGTCAAGTCAACTTGAACAAAGGCACAAGAGCTTGAACAAACTTGAAGAAGAGATTGGTCAATACAAGGTAGAGGTATCCTCTCTCAAATCTCAACTACAAGAAGCAAGGAAACAAGCACAGGGAGCTGAGAAGACAATGGAAGCATTGGAAAGCATAAAAGGACAAGTTGATGAAGCAAAAAAGGAAAGAAACACCATGATATGTCAACTAAAAGCAAAGGATGTAGAAATCTTCAAATTAAAATCTAACATCAAACTTCTCAAGGCCGAAACATGTAAAGCTACAAGGATCAAGGAAGAAATGGAGAGCAGTCTAGCAAAGGAAAATGAAGAAATCCTCAAAATGAAGTCAGATATCATCTCCCTTGAAATAGAAGCAAATGAAGCTACTCATATCAAGGAAGAAACTGAGAAACAACTTGCTAAGAAGAATAATGAGTGTGAAAGATTGGAAGAAGACATTGTCTTCCTCAGGAAAAAGGTTGAAGGGATGAACAAAATCTTGAAGAGCTCTCAAGCCTTGGATGACATGCTCAGCTATCAAAGATGTCCATTTGATAAATCAGGTCTCGGGTATGCAGGTGAATCCTCAAACAAGAATGATAATGCTTCAAACAAAAGGGATGTG
>APFE030098774.1:264518-288064 GCA_000404065.3 Pinus taeda | reverse complement strand
TATATATATTCGTGTTTCCCCGTTTCCAAAATTTGGGGAGGTCGCGTTTCGTTTCGCTTCCCCGTTTCGTTTCGCTTCCGCGTTTCCCCATTTCGTGCAACTTAGGATTTTTCTAAATGTTCAAATGCTTCTTGAATTTTACTAAACTGCTCAATGCATTTAGGATGTGAACGTAATGGCACATTGTGCGACAAACGATGTTTAAAGACCCGCATCATTATATTGTGCGTCGTGGCTCTGAAACTACTAAAGCATAAAAACTGGTACTGAAGCAAGAAAATTGATAGCTTGTAGACTTGAATGTATAAATACACAGGTATTTGTAAATAATAATTTATTAGTATATTTAATGTATAAGTGATGAATGTTACAATGGGGACCTGCATTTATATACCTAAACAGGGGTCCTTTCGTGAATGGGCATGTCTTTTAGACATGCCTTTTCACTTAACTTAATGACTATTTAACCCAATTAATATTTGATTATTTAATATTTATATTTGTTTTATTTATTTACTTGTTATGAATTATATTCATAACAGATTGTTCTTGCTTAATGCTACAAACCCTCTATATGTTGTATCAGTTTTCCTGAATTGGGTTTTTCTGGGGACGATTATCCAAAAATAACAGTGTCCCTTGTGTATTTGTCTCATTCTATTTCAATTCATGATCTGTGTGTATGTGCAATCTGCAATAGTTTTTCATCGTTGTTTAAATAATTAAATAACTTGTTGAATGTAAAAACAAGTAGGAGATGATAAACTAGTGATTGCAGTAGGATTTCTGATGTGTAGATTTAGAAATTTTCACATGGTATCAGAGCATTGTAGATCATAGTACACTAAAGACATCAACTAGGAGATCAAGTGAATTTGCTGCAGAGAAGCAGTTGTCCGGAGTGATAGCGTTGTTTCAGAGGCAGAGGAGCAGTTGAAGGAGTGACGCAGAGCCAAAGAAGTGAAGCGAAGGCTCACACAGTGCCTGCGTCAACATTTTGAAACTATAGAGGGTGGCGTAGTACCCGAGAGGAGCTCACGCAGTGACTGTGTTAGCTCTCTGGGCCAGCGCAGAGCCTGAGAGGCTCAAATCAATCAGTTGTTGGGGCTGGAGGAGCAGAGCAGATTCGATCAGTGGAGCTGGTGGGACGTTGTTGTTGTTGGTGCAGAATAGTTTTTGTGGAGACAAAGTCAATGTAGAGGGAGTCACTGCCTTAACAAATTATTAGCCAAAGAAATTTAGATCCCTGTTGCAGCAGCAAAGGAGGATTGGAGAGGAGTGATTCGACATTTTGCCACAGGATTTCCGTGAAGGAAATCAAGACTCAAAGGGAGTCTAGAGGAGCTTGTTCCTTAGAGGATTTCTAGTGCCAAAGAAATCCAGATCTGAGTCTTGCTTAACAGCAGAAGAGGGAGAAGAGAACCAGTCCTATTTTTTGAGCAGAGATGGTTGTAAATGGACTGAGGGATCAAGACGGATTGGATGGAGCATCCAATTTTGTCATCTGGAAGGCCAGGATCCTGGCAATCCTAGATAAACATCGCATCAAGGACTATGCCTTGAAAGTAGTTATTGTTCCATTCGACGTTGATCCGCTGCAAAAGCACGAGGAGGCCCGGGCGAAGGCTAAATGCATGATTCTAGACGGGGTCAAAGATCATGTGGTCCCACACATTGCTAAGAAGGACACAGCAAGGGAGATGTGGGAAACATTGACCACCTTGTACCAGGGCACTTCCATCCAACCGAAGATGCTATTAGAAAATCAGCTGAGACAATAGCAGATGCAGAAGGGAGAAGAGATCGATCCCTTCCTCTTCATGATGCAAGGGATTCGCGACCAGTTGACTTTTGTGGGGTCTACACCAGAGACTGAGTTCATGGTCAAGACTGCCCTGAATGCAGTCACCGAGGACTGGGATCCTTCAGGTGCCCAAACTCTTGGATCACATACAGCTACGAGAGCCCTTAACGACAGTAGTAGAATGACGAGAGTCAGTTGGTGCGAGGGATGATGGAGCAACAGTGGCAGAGCTAGAGTGCCAGAATCTGAAGCAGCCGCAGTAGAGGTTGCAGCAGTGCGAGAGGCACAAATTAGATTGCAGTAGCGCAGTAGCAGCAGAGGATCAGCACATATTAGCAGCAGAGGTAGCTTCAGCATCACAAGGCATCCAGACTAACCAACATGTCAGTTTTTTGGTGAAGTTTCAATTACTTCTCAGTAACTGAGTTGCAGTGCAGTAGTTAGCCGTGGTAGTGCTATAGGCAGCATGATGCTGCATTTTGAGAGGGAGCTACAGTATAGATGTAGCAGTGACAGTGGCAGAGTCATGGGCACCAGTGAAGTGGATGAAGCGCAACAAGCCAAGCATCAGCAGCAAAGAGGGCCAATGCAGTGGATCAGTGTAATACTTCTATTCAAAAGTGTTGCTAGAGCACATTCCTCGCTAAGGGGGAGTGTTGATTTTGGGTAGCATCGGATGTACTCTAGCTCCGAAATTTTGTGGAGGGGCTAGAATACATGAGATCTTCCGAAACGAAAAATCATTTGGCGAAATTCCACCCAGATGAGGATTTATTAAAATAATTAATATTTTTTAAGGGCTCCTAAGTCTAAACTTAGGAAATAAAAATATTAATGGGTATTAATAAGAATATGGGTGAGAAACTTTTAAGTGACGAGGATCAAGTCTGCTTTAATCTTAGCCGTTGATTAGGGACTTAATCTCCTCCATTGATTCATCAACAGGAAAAGTATAAGAGGAGGCTTCAGGGTCAGTTGGAGATACACTTGAGAGATCAGTCAATTCGATTTTTCTAAGGTGTTGTTTGATGAGAAAATCTAACAAGTGATCTGTTGCAATGAGAGGGGCAGTAGCAGAGAGTTGGATCGAAAGAGAGTTCTGAGCCAATGAGTACCAGGCAGAGAGGCAGCAGTAGCATCAGAGAGGCAACGCAGAGGCCTACGCAACCGAGGAAGGGGCTCATGTAGAGCTAACGCAGGCCAAGAGGGTTCTTGCGGCGGCAGTACGAGATAATCGAGGGAAGTTCGAGATTTTGTTGGGAGTTCAATGTTCTGAGTCAAAAGGGCTGAAGTCGAAGCTTCTCAGGGCAAATTGATCCAGCAAAGAAGTGATGCAGTCTCCCAGAGGCAAGACGTTGGCCCACACAGAGTAGATTATGCTGGGATTTTCACAGTGCTCGTCGGAGTCAGCTATTCAGTGGATTAGTTGAGACTTGGAGAACGAGGTAAACCCTCGTATGTATTTCTTGCTGCCGTAATATTCTAAAAGGTTAGCCAGTGTGAGAGGCGACCTGTTGTACTCAGATTCTGCTTGCTTAATAATACAAACCCTCTATATGTTGCACCAGTTTTCCCAAGTTGGGTTTTTCAAGGGGCAATTGTCCAAAAATAGTGGTGTCCCTTGTGTATTTGTCTTGTTCTATTTCAGTTCATGATCTGTATGTATTTGTAGTCTACAATAGCATTTTCATCGCTATTTAAATAATTAAATAATTTGTTGAATGTAAAAACAAGCAGGAGATGATAAACTAGCGATTGCAATAGGATTTCTGATGTGTAGATTCAGAAATTTTCACAGATGACAGTCATGCTCCATGATTCCTATATGAAAGGTATCACTGTCAGCCTGCCTATATCATAATGAAATGACCCCAATCAAGTAGCTAAAGTAATATCTGAGGATGATTATAAACCTCTATAGTTTTTGAGTACTTTGGATAACTGAGCAAAAGATCTTGGTCTTTTGTCATATTGAACTCACTAAAAAATGACCCTTCAAGTAATGAAGGGTGATAGAACCATGTATCCTAGACTTCATTGCTAACAAAGATATCATTGACAACCTATTTACCCTTATGGAGTCGTGATGGAAATCTTGAATTGTTACTGCAGAACTCAAAGTCCTTACTTCAGAAAATAAAGTATGATAAGGTCTTTCATGGTTATAAGGGTTTTGACATCTGACGGCTAAGTAAGACGAAGAATTCCATTTTTGTACTACTGCAATCTGCTATGACTACAATTTAAATCTGATAATATTTGTGCAGAGATCTAGGGTTTGGAAGCAAGTGCTAAGCCTTCCCCAGGGTTTTCAGTGACTCGGGTTTGTAAACTCTAGCAAGGGCTTGAGCCTATAAGACCAAAGGTTTGTACCCTAGGACTGATGATGAGGATTAAAGGATGAAAGTCTAGGGCTTGGACATGGAATTATCTAGGACCATAGGATTTGTAGACAAAACCCTAGTAAGCCAGAAGTACTGATGATGAGAAATGAACCACCAGAGGTTGTCTGGGCTTCCCTGTAATGAGCAGAAATCAATATTTTGTGGCACAAAGTTCTACTGAGGCAGGAAGTATGGCAGCATGTCTAGTGACTCATGAAGCAATTTGGCTTCAAAAGATGCTAACTAATTTGCTTGGTCTAATTCTAGATACCACAGTGATATTTTGTGAAGTTGTATAAGAATCCAGTTTATCATGGCAAGTCAAAGCATGATGTCACCTAGTATCACTACTTTCATGCCATGATACAGAAAGGAGCAGTGAAGCTCCAATATATCTCAACTGATGAGCAAACAGCTAAAAACCTCTCCCCAGAGGAATGTTTTTGTATTTCAAAGATGAGTTCTGACTTGTGGAAATTGCCTCCCTAGATGAGAGGGAGTAGTGATCAGTGTAGCACCACCCGGATAAGACAGCGAGTACCCGCGGGTCTTGGCAGGTTCTATAGCGAGCCGGTTCACTCGCATAGAACCCGCGCTTAAGACCTGGAATCGGCGAGTATTTTATTAAACCCATCGACCGTATAAGACTCGCAGGTTTGTCATAAGACCCGCATCAAACCCTTATAAGACCCTTCGACCCTCAAAAGGCAATTTTTTCCTCTTTTTTTTTATTTTTCTTTTCCTTTTTGGAAATGAGGTGGAGGGAAAGCGAAATTGGAGGCAAGAAAATGCTTTATAAGCACCTCTCTCCTTTCCATTTGTCATTCACTTGTCATTTGAGGGTTTGGCTAATTTCTGTGAGTGTTGAGTGACTCCATTGCACAATGAAGGAGCTCTTGGAGGAGGCTAAAGTGTTGAAGAAAATGTAACTAGATTCGATATTTATATATGTAATTTTGATCTTTGTACTTGTAAATAAAAGAAATATTATTTTTGAGAATTATTAGAATGAGTTTCTTGCTCATTCCATAGGTCTAAGAAAGTCAAAGAGTCAAAGAGCTCTTCTTGAGTCCAGGGTCATGGTCTTGGTGTTCGTCAATATGGAATCACTATAAGAAGAATTTTGCGTGGGTTTTCCTCTCCAAGAGGGAGAGGTTTTGGTTCTGGTAGAAAGCCAACTTTTGTACTCTTGTCTCTTTGTTTTGATAGTTATTTAAAGAACTAAAGAAGACACACTAACATTAAAGAATATGCTATGAAGTAAAGTTAAATATCTCAAATAGTTATCAAGTCAAGAAGAATCTCATTAACTCTCCACGCCCTAGATTCTTGAACATAAAGGAGGCTTCATCAGATCAAACCCACCTTTGGGTAGGCTTCATGAACCTTGTTTGAATGTTTTCCATGTAACATTTTAATTTTTTTGCATTCAATTTTTTTTTTTTTTGGTTTTCAGTTTTTTTTAAATTGCAATTATTTTGGAACTATGGTTGAGTTTCTTAGCCACACAGGGTCTGTGTGTGGTTGAGACACTCAACCACAGGGCTTGCGGGATGAGGAGGCACACCACAGCAAAAAGTGAAACAAGTTGGAGCATGAGAGGTTGGAGAAGTTGGTTTTCATCTACTACAACCTTTGAATGCTCACAAAACAAATGCAACCTAAGGATACAGATCCAATTTTATTGGATACTATTGATTTAGAGTTTGATTGGGTTATGGAGGAGTCCCCTAATTTGAGTTGGCTTGATGAAGAGACTAAGGATCTCTCTAGTTTGACATCTCAAATGGAGACTCCAAATACACTTGCCTAACAGTTGCTTCAGACTTCCGATGTTAGCACTAGCTCCACGAGGGCTTATTGTAGGCGTAGTCGTCCATGACGTCCATGAGTGATGAGACTCAAGATTGTTATGAGACAATCATTTATCATTTATGGCATGTATTTGAATTTTGAACTTGCTGACATTTTTTATTTTAATCATGGAATCATGAGTCCTTTTCTTATTCAGTATCTAAATGTTTTTCTTACAAAAATTGAATATGGTATGTTGTAATTTTATAGATATGAGATGATATTATGAATTATTGCATATATTGTGGTTTTTATAACGTATAAGGATTGGAATTGTCATTAGTTTCTTTTTTGTGCTTAAAATTTACCATATCTTAAGGTTTTTTTGCATTTTGACTAGTCTTATGAGATTCTTATACGAGTCGTTCCTAAGTCTTATATAAGTCGACGAGTCAATAGCCAGACGTACGAGTCGTGCAACATTGATAGTGATCTTCTTAGATCATGTTGTTCTTCCTTTGTCACACTGACCTCAATAGGGTTGTAGTCCATGTGTCAATGTGACCTGTATAGGAAGAATGGTTTGATAGATTGATCAACATCGTGGACATTCATTTTCCCTGTGTCTTGTACTATGACCTATACAAGGTTATCACCCTGTGTCTTGTACACCGGCATGTATAGGAAGAATGGTCATGTGACCATCTTTTAGTGTCTTGTACTTTGACCTGTATAGGGCTTAACATCCTTGTGTCAAGTACACTAACTTGTATAGAGAGATGAGCATCTTCATGAGTCATGTATTTGGCCTATATAGGGGTTAACATCCCTATGTCAATACATTGACCTGGATAGGCAAATGGACATTTCCCTGAAACTAGAACTATGACCAGTAACCTAAATGAAAATAACAATTCTCCTAAGAAATGTTATCAAAATCGAACCAGTGATCGAACCGAAAAACCTTGTGGACTGGGAACCGATCGGAATCGGACCGAAACTAGTAAAAAATCGGAAGACATATTAAAACAAAAAACCAAATTACCAAAAACACATAAAATATTCATATTTTAAAGAAAAACATATATATTCATGTGCATCCATATGAATCCAAACCATTTATACACAGATATGCAAAAGCTCTCATTTACATAGCATTTAAGGGTGCACATAACCAAAATAGCATAAAGTGCAATCCATCTATGAACCGAAAATACATCCACAAATAGGCTTTAGATGGCCTCTAGCATCCAAAAAAAATCATGCTACAACAAATGCCTACATATCATCAAAATCATTACCTATATTGGGGTCTTCGCCATCAATATAACCATTTAGGCATTAAAATAAGATAGAAAAAATGTAGCATGTCATGTCAAGATTTTGTTTGAGTGATGGGTACATTTTTAATAGAGTCGCGATAGAGGAGTTCGACAACCAATGCCACTAACATCAAAGTACACAGAGGGCTTGGTGCTCTTTATTAAGTACTAGTTGCATACCCTCGTACATGACAAAATCCAAAGGAAACGTTGCAATCCCCCCAATCCTGAAATCCTGAAAAGTTGTTAATTCTGCTGGATTTTGAGTGAAATCCAAAATTCTAATTTCTCCATATGAAATCCAATGATGTTGGAACCACTCAAACATCCTGAGTCATTTCATGGTAATGTTAAAAATTTAAGTAAAATGATGAAAATGAAAATTTAAGGAAAATGTCACTTTCTGAGTAAAGTTTCTGAGTAAAGTTTATAAGTAAAGAGAAACTTGGAACTCGTCCCTGATTAAGAGGGAGAGTGAAACACGACATTCTTGTCTTCAGTTTGGAAGAAGGAATGGAGGATTGTGTAATCATCTGGCATCTGACACTCTTTGAGGATGTGGTAGGGCATCTAAGACAAGAGTGGGCAAAAGGACCGATATTCTTGAGGGTTGGGAACCCAAGATGAGAATAGTCCTAGTAGGGCATACTCAGAGAACACCCGGTGGGTATGACGATAAGAGAGACAATGATGATGTGTGTCGATCAGTCATTGGTCTCGCCAACATTGTATGCTCTAATCTAAGTGATAGATAGAGTTGTTAGTCAAGGCCTTGCTAAATGGAAACAATGTTGGTTGAAATGATGTTATAACAGATGGATTGCAAATCTGATTCTTCTTATGAGAAATTCTTCAGATTGAGAATGACCAAGTACCATTATGAATACCTCCCTAGTTAAGAGGGAGTGTTGAAGAAAGTGTAACTAGGTTCGGTCTTCATAATGACATGATCTTTGTATTTGATGTAATAAGAGAAAATAAATTATGTTTGTAATCTTGCTAAATGGTTTTCATGAGCAAGAAGTGTCATTAGATGAAAGACTTCTTCTTGATGTCTTTAGGATTTATTTCTATGTTAAAGAATCATGTCATGAGTCCATGTAAATGTATACAAGTCTTCATCAAGTGTAGCAGCCCTCCAAGACCAAGATCAAGCAATAGAAGTCTACAAGAAAAAATATTAAATAGAGTTCATGTCGGCTCAAAAGTAAATTAAATATAGAAATATATTTAATGTCGGCTTGAAACAAGAGTGACGTCGGTTCATGGGACCACATCGGCTCATATCTGGACCACTCACCACTATAAATACCCACGAAGGGTCAGCTCTAAAAGGCAAAATTTCGCACTTCTACTTCTTGAAGATTTCAAGTAATGAAGCCGCAGTAAGGAGCTGCAGTCACGAGGAGGTGAAGCCGCAGTAAAGACGTGGAGCTGCAGTCACGAAGAAGAGGAGCCACAGTCTTGAGGAGGTGTAGCCGTAGTCAACACATGAAGCCGCAGTCCTGGAAAGGGAAGCCGCAGTCATGAAGCAGACGCAGTCATGAAGAGAGGAGTCGCAGGGTTTGACTGCACCTGTTTTGGGTTTTAGGTGCAGTCACAACCTCGATGCATGGATCAATGAATAAGGTCTCCGCAACAAAGTCTGGGTACACTTAAGATCTGAAGGTAGTATCCACAGCAAAGGCTGGGCATGTCACTCTCAGCATCCTTAAGATCTGAAGGTGGTATCCACAGCAAAGTTTGGGCATGTCACTCGGCATATCTATCTCGAATAAAAGGATAAAGACAAGTTTCGGATGTGGACATAAAGATCATGATGGTATTCCTGCAGTAGACAGCAGTTAATCTCAGTGATGATCACAGGGATACAGAGAGATCATACATCACAGTGAGATTCGGATCTATATCTCACTGTCTCGGCATAAGGAGCAGTATCACAGTTTATATGGAGAAACAGTGTTAAAGCTCCAGCAAACTAGTAATGGTGGAATGATATAATAACTAGGACTACTTGATGAAAAGCATTTACGAAGGTCATTATCTCAATGATGATGAAGATATAAGGCACAGTCATCATGTTGAAGAAGACCTCGTTGACATAATGTCATGGCTGATCTCAGTGATACTGTAGTGATGGCTGCAATGGTACAACAATGAGGAGGACCTCAGCAGCAACAAAAAGTAGGATTGATACCTTGGTCTTGGACAGGCACGGTGTGTCAAGGGTCATGGTCTTGGTCTTCGTCAATGGAATCTCTATAACAAGAATTTACGCATGGGTTTTCCTCTCCAAGAGAGAGAGGTTTTGGCCCTGGCAGAAAGCCAAAACATTTGTGTTCTTGCCTCTTTTGTTTTGATAGCAGTTTGATGAAGTTAACATATACATGCTAATAAAGAAGTAAACATCAAGTTAAGAAAATTGTTTAAATACTTCACAAATTGTTATCATGTATTGAAGAATCATTGTAATTATGCATGCCCTAGATTCTTCAACATGATATTAGAGGGATTGGTTCAGCAATTAAGGAAAGGGGCAGAAAAGAGACATTCCGAGGTTAGGGCATCAATCTAACTAAAGCATCTACAATCAATGGACGACACCTAAATTCAAGAAGCTGTCTACATCAGCAAATCTACAGCAATAAGGGTTGTTCTAAAACAACAATTTTCAAATCTCACAGCTACACCTTCAGCATCTCAGTGATAGTTACTATCTCAGACTAAATACCTTTCAAATTGATTCGAGAGCATATGGACAGTACTCAAATCAGATGTTGCACAATCCAGTTACATCATGGCGAGCAACCTCTAGTTGATGCTGCAAGGATCAGATATTCAGGTCAATCATTTTGAAGGTTTGAAGGTAAGCTTCAGCAAGGATCCTATCCAAGTATCAATGCATCTACCTTAATCAAGGTGAAGATCTCATCTTCACGTATCAAGTATCTTTTATTTTATAATCAAGTTTGGTTTAATGACTTCATCATTTCAAGAAGATCTATGAGTTAGATAGTCATCAAAAGGTCTTGCAGTAGGATTGACAAAGATCCTTACGAAGAAGTGAAGTCAGTACATCAAGGTCTCCTTTGAAGACATGAGAACTCTTAAGGTTCTATAAAGTAAGAAAGGAGACATGAGAAGGTCACATGAAATGTTGGGGGATATACTCTTTGAAATGAAGTGCAGAAGCTGCCAAAGAATGAAGAAATATCTTCATGAGATCCCAGTTATGAGATCTGGGAATAATGATGAAATAAACATCATTGATACTGATATCGATAAGCAAGGTAACAAATGTCCATGGACAAGGAGGTTACCTCTGTCCACAATTTGTGGTCTCTATGTCAGATAGAGAAAGACAAGCTGATAGAACTCAAATAAGTACAGATAAATAAACGAAAGATGACAAGACAGAATAGAACTCATATCACCAGAAGAATGGAGGTAGCTGAAGAAAGGGATCAGGGAAAGAGGGAATAATAGATCTCCATTATGAGTGAGATGGTGTCCCTCTCAAAAGGATCCCATCAGAAGTCCTTGCAGATATGACCATGCATCGTGGCATCATGAACACCAGAGCTCGTATGAATCATGAAAGATATAGCTCTTGGGAATCTCATTGTACATTAAAGGAAAAGAAGAAGTCATCCAGGGCAAAGGAAACATTTGCCAGATGGGGATATGCTAGATCCTGAAGGATCTCTGATAGAGATCTCAGCGGAGGGTCTCCTAGTCCGGAAGGCAGCAAATGTCTAGTCAGGAATTCCAACCTTTAGAATTCATGAGATAATGATTCCATGATATGAAAAATGAAGCAGACCAAGGGATTGAAGATCTTTTCAATCAAAGAAGCTGCTGGAATATACCGGAAGGAAAATAAGGTACATATGTATTTGTATTTGCATTTGATATTGAAATGTCATGACATGTGGTTGCAGATAAAAATAGATCAAGCATGTTCAAAAGGGAATAGATCTCCTCCTCTGAAAGGACGCAGAAAAACATAAGTCAAACTAGATGAAATCAACATAATATGTCCTCATAATATGGTATGAGGTAGTTGGTGACCATTGAAGAACTATGTAAGCTCCTGGGAAAGAAAAGAGGATGGAAGAGATCGTGAATCATGCAACCATGATGAAGACAGTCAACATCCAGAGGATCGGGAAGACTTGACCATGAAATCTCCAGGAACGATGTGAAGACTCTGATGGAAGTCTGAAAAAAGTGATGACCCTTGACAACAGATATCATTAGGAGATGTGTCAACATGTATGCAGGATGAATGATGCCTACAAGAAGATGTCACTAGAAGAAGACCATCAACCAAAAGGTAATATCTGATTTGTTTTTGGTGTCTGACCTCTTGGAAAAAGTCTGGGTATGTGTGCAGTATCAAGGAGAGAAGAGTTGTGAAGGATGTCACCACTATGTACCTTGTAATCCAGAGAAATCACTGTTGAAGGAAAGTGAAGACAGATGAGCTTATGAAGGAAGCCCCGGATATGAAGCCAAGGAGGATACTTTCCAAAAAAGAAGGAATGACATGACGAAGGAAAGTAATGGATGGCTGACCCTACATGTGAAGAAATTGATGACATTGAAGGCTTGAATCATCAGTGAACTAGAAGACCCTATAAAGCACTGATGATAGAGTCCCTGGGTAAGAGGGAGCTTTGGGAAGTTCCTATGAGCAAAGGAACTCGAGCAAGTTTTTGAGTAAAGAGAAACCTGGAACTCGTCCCTAATTAAGAGAGAGAGTGAAACACTACATTCTTGTCTTCAGTTTGGATGAAAGAATGGAGGATTGTGTAATCATCTGGTATCCGACACTCTTTGAGGATGCAGTAGGGCATCCAAGACAAGAGTGGGCAAGAGGACAGATATTCTTGAGGGTTGGGAACCCAAGACGAGAATAGTCCTGGTAAGGCATACTCGGAGAACACCCGGGTGGGTATGACCCTAAGAGAGACAATGATAATGCATGTCTATCAGTCATTGGTCTTGCCAACATTGTGTGCTTTGATCTATGTGAGAGATAGAGTTGTTAGTCATGGCCTTGTTAAATGGAAACAATGTTGGTTGAAATGATGCTATAACAGATGGATTGCAAATCCGATTCTTCTTATGACAAATTCTTCAGATTGAGAATGACCAAATACCATTACGAATACCTCCCTAGTTAAGAGGGAGTGTTGAAGAAAGTGTAACTAGGTTCGGTCTTCATAATGACATGATCTTTGTATTTGATGTAATAAGAAAACATATATTATGTTTGTAATCTTACTGCATGGGTTTCATGAGCAAGAAGTGTCATTAGAGGAAAGACTTCTTCTTGATGTTTTTAGGATTTATTTCTATGTCAAAGAATCATGTCATGAGTCCATGTAAATGTATACAAGTCTTCATCAAGTGTAGTAGCCCTCCAAGACCAAGATCAAAGCCTCAAGATCAAGTAATAGAAGTCTGCAAGCAAAAATATTAAATAGAGTTCATGTCGGCTCAAAAGTAAATTAAATATATGAATATATTTAATGTCAACTTGAAACAAGAGTGATGTCGGTTCATGGGATCACGTCGGCACATATATGGAACGCTCACCACTATAAATACCCACGAAGGGTCAGCTCCAAAAGGCAGAATTTCGCACTTCTACTTCTCTAAGATTTCGGATAACGAAGCCGCAGTAAGGAGCCACAATGACGAGGAGGTGAAGCCGCAATTAAGGCGTGGAGCTGCAGTCACGAAGAAGAGGAGTCGCAGTCATGAGGAGGTGTAGCTGCAGTCAACGCATGAAGCCGCAGTCTTGGAAAGGGAAGCCGTAGTCATGAAGAAAGCAGGTGCAGTCATGAAGAGAGGAGCCACAAGGTTTGACTGCACTTGGTTTGGGTTTTAGGTGCAATCACAACCTCGATGCATGGAGCAATGAATAAGGTCTCCGCAACAAAGTCTGGGTACACTTAAGATTTGAAGGTAGTATCCGCAACAAAGTCTGGACATGTCACTCTCAACATACTTAAGATTTGAAGGTGGCATCCACAGCACAGTTTGGGCATGTCACTCTCGGCATATCTATCTCGAATAAAAGGATCATGACAAGTTTTGGATATGGACATAAAGATCATGGTGGTATTCCTGCAGTAGATAGCAGTCAATCTCAGTGATGATCACAAGGATGCAGAGAGATCATACATCACAGTGAGATTCAGATCTATATCTCACTGTCTTGGCATAAGGAGCAGCATCACAGTCTATAAGGAGAAACAGTCCTAAAGCTCCAGCAAACTAGTAATGGAGGAATGATATAATAACTAGGACTACTTGATGAAAAGCATTAATGAGGATCATTGTCTCAATGATGATGAAGATATAAGGCAGAGTCATCATGTTGAAGAAGACCTCGTTGACATGATGTCATGGCTGATCTCAGTGATACTGTAGTGATGGCTTCAATGGTGCAACAATGAGGAGGACCTCAGCAGCAACAAAAAGTAGGATTGATACCTAAGTCTTGGAGAGGCACAGTGTGTCAAGGGTCATGGTCTTGGTATTCATCAATGGAATCTCTATAACAAGAATTTATGCATGGGTTTTCCTCTCCAAGAGGGAGAGGTTTTGGCCCTGGCAGAAAGCCAAAACATTTGTGTTCTTGCCTCTTTTGTTTTGATAGCAGTTTGATGAAGTTAACATATACATGCTACTAAAGAAGTAAACATCAAGTTAAGAAAATTGTTTAAGTACTTCACAAATTGTTATCATGTATCAAATAATCATTGTAATTATGCATTCCCTAGATTCTTCAACAAAAATCTGCAGCAAAACCTATGGTCAACACAGGTCAAAGTGCCCAAAATGCCTTGGTTCTTGTGCCAAACAATGCGGCCTAGAAAAATAGAATTTCTCCCAAAAGATTGAAGTCAAAATATGCCCAAAACATCAAGGTCAATGCTGGTCAGAGTCTCCAAAACACGAAGTCAACATAGAAATTTCAGAGCTACCTCAAAGACCCTCGCACATGTGAAGTCAGCCTGCAATCGTCAGAGTTGTACGAACCAATGAGAAGAGGAGAGAGAAGAATGATGTGTTGATGAAGATGCCAAATGAGGTGTGCCTTAACTTGTATTTATATGCGATGGAGGGGTGCCAATTTTGCTTTTAGGCGAACTTGGACATTTGTGCCATTGTGGGTTTTCTCATCAAAAATACATTTTTCCTTACCCAAATTGAATGCTTCGAAGGCAATTTTGGGTCTCTTTGAATGAGAAATTTTGTCCAATGAAGGGAATTTATCCCTGAGCTGCCAAATTAACAAGTTATAGGTCCAAGCAAGTTCTATCTAAAGCTTCAATAAACATGTGAAAGACTTGAAGAAATGTGACATACCATGAAGACTATAAAGGAAGGAGCAGATGACTATCAGATGGCAAAAAAATTTACTAACCTCATATGGAAAGAGGAGTCGAAAAGACCCCGATGATTATGATATTGAAGCCCGCTGATCGGTTTAAATTGATGATTAAAAGTTGAGCAGCATGAAGAAGAAAACTATGAAGACAAACCATGTAGAAGCAAAATTTGACATCTTGTTGAAAAAGGCCATCATAATTTTCACTGGTAATAGCCTAGAAGAATAAATGGCAAAAATATGTACACTACAAAGGCAGAAAAGGTTGATGGCGGAAACAATAGCACGAAGATGGATTGAGGAAGAATTTCACTCCATGACATCTAGGAAGGTCGAAGCTTGGGAATGATATGATGATGCAGGAAGAAGAAGCCTTGTAACTACTACTTAAAAATCTCCAAGACAGATCATGTAGCTGATGGACAAGACAAAATGAAGCTTATGGTTAAGCCTCCCTGATTGTGAGGGAGCAAGGATTATCTCCCTGATTGAGAGGGAGTGATGAGGGACACCTATTCTCCAGGTGTCATGCACTAGGCTAGTACTAATAGTTGTACATCTAGTGAAGGCACTAGGAAGGACAATGGAGGATTCGATAATGTTAAAACTAGCAACTAGGGCCAAACTCCATGTGCGTCATCTTATTCATCATTGATAATATTTTTATTAGATTCCTCTTGTCAAGAGATGTAGCATTGATCTAAAGATCATCTGATTCCAATAAGTATTTATGGAGATATGAATTTATTTTGATTATGGAATAATTATCAAGCCAACCTACAACTCGTGTAGGCTCAGAAGCCCAACAGACACATCTATTCATCATCAACATTTGTGTATAAATACGGGAGGTATTTTCCTCATTTGCACACTAATCATCTCATCTCTCTCTCTCTCTCACTCGAGCCGAAAAAGGTCGTTCGAAATCCTGGACTAGTGTGCGGCAAAATCTTGCATTAGTGCGCGGCGAAATCTTGCACTGGTGCGCAGCAAAATCTTGCACTGGTGCGCAGCGAAATCTTGGACTGGTGCGCGGCGAAATCTTGGACTAGTGCACGATGAACGACTCACTAGTGGAGACTTGACAAGTTCGATCTAGGGTTTGTTGCCCTAGTTTAGGGCTGATCTGGGGTTTGCTGCTACTGATATAAATCAGATCTTTGTACTATTTCTCTCTGCTGAATTATTGAATATAAAGGAAGATTTAATCAAAGGGTTTCCCCACATTGGGGTTTGTCCCTAGCTAGCCGCTATATCTTGTGTCTCTTGTCTTGGCTTGTTTTCTGTCAATCGTTTAATGTTCTATCTGCACTTTACTTTATGTACATGTGATTGCTAATCTGTGGATAATAATAAGAAAGATAAGTAAATTTCTCTAAGCATAGAACATACCATAACTAAACATGGTATCAGAGGTGAGGTGAAGACAAAGCCCGAGCAAGAGCAAGAACAATCACCGAAGAGAAGATTGGCAAGGCTATCCTAAAAGAACTATGGGGTCCTCAACACTCTTCCCTGCCGAAGACAAGCTCCATGAGAAAGCTGACTATCACGGACGGAAGATGTCTCTCGATCTAACCTTAGAAGATCAAGGAATGTTGGACCATGTGAGAGGCAATATTGTTGAGCCTCCATCAAATGCACCCATTGCTGCCAGGAACAAATGGAAAACAAGTGAAGTCAAAACAAAGAAGATCATCCGGGGCTCTATCGACAAGCGCTTGGTGGCCTACATCTCCGACCTGGACACCTCCAAGGAAATCTACGATAGACTAGTGAGTTTATTTAAAGTTAATGATGCAAATCAAATCTTGTTTCTTAGAAATAAGCTGAAGGAAATTAAAAAGGGCAAAGATGAGAGTATGCAATCATACTTCTTAAGAATCATCGAGATCAAGAACGATCTCCTATCTATTGGGGACACTATTACTGATAGGGAAATGGCACTCACAACTCTTGGAGAATTACCATCCGAATGGTACGTGTTCAAGAACACTCTTCTGAACAATAATGTAATTCCTGGTTTCGAGGAACTAATGGCTAGATGCATTCAAGAAGAAACAAGGGTAGAAGAGCAAGAAATGCCCATCTTCTCATGCTAAGAAAAGAAATAATTCCAGGACTAAATCAAAAAGAAAGGTTGGACCTAAGGATGGAAGAAAAGAACGATGCTACATTTGCGGGCAGGTCACTATGCAAGGGAGTGCCCTGATAGAAGGGACTCACAATGGGACGATGATCAAAATCCCGCTCATGGCAATCAAAGGAATGGCAAATCCAATAGCAAAGGTAAAAGGAGTGCTAGAAATCAAGGAAGAGGACAACCATTCAAGAAGGCTAGAAATTCCAGGTATGAATCCAACACTGTTGATAATAAGCAGGATGAATATTATCTACCTGCTGCTCTATCTACCTCTGCTCCTTCTAACTCAATGAGAATTTGGCTCATTGATAATGGTGCCTCAACGCACTTCACTAGTTAAAAAGAAGTTCTCCATAATCTGATAGAGAAAGAAACCAACTTGGAAATTGTCCTTGGAGATAATATGAAATATCCCGTGAAAGGTGTAGGCAATGTCTCTCTTAAATTGAATCAAGGTAATATGATCCACTTACGGGTTGTATTATATGTACCTGACCTCAAAAAGAACTTGGTGTCCATCTCGGCATGGAAGACAAAGGCTACAAGGTGACCTTCAGCGATGGCAAGGTACGTATATGGAAAAACAATATTAAAGATGCCTTCACTCTTGGGTTTCGAGTTGATTCATTATATAAGGTCAAAGGAAGTCCACTAGGTGTCATGTCTTGTGACACATCTCAAGCCTTGATCGAGAAAACCGAAAAGAAGATCAAGATCTTAAGGACTGATAATGGGACTAAATATGAACCTAACGAGTTTCATGACTTTTGCAAAGAGGCTAGCATCAAGAGGGAGACTACTACACCATATACTTTTGAACAGAATGGTGTGGCGGAAAGGAAGAACCGTACGATTGTGGAAGCTGTCTGTGCCATGCTCCATGATCAAAGACTTCTGAAGTTTCTATGGGCCGAAGTTGCAAATACCGCCGTATATGTACAAAACCGATGCCCTCATCAAGCATTGGGTTCCAAGACTGCTGAAGAAATGTTCACTAGTAAGATACCTGACCACATGAGCACAATCATACAAAATGAGCCTTCATCATTCTCAAATGTTGTCAAGCATCAAGTATGAAAGGATGTTATAACCGAAGGATATGAGTCTATTATGAAGAATGATGCTTGGGAAGTAGTTCCCAGACCCCAGGACAAGACAGTTGTCACTTCTAAATGGCTTTACAAGATAAAGCATGCAGCAGATGGAAGTACGGAAAAATATAAGGCTCATTTTGTCGCTCGTGGCTTCTCCCAGAAGGAAGGTATAGACTATGATGAGATATTTGCACCTGTTGCCAGATATACCACCATCCGCTCGATCATAGCCCTTGCGGCTTCACAAGGATGGAACCTACATCAGATGGATGTCCTCACATCTCTCTCTCTCTACTGCGCAAAAAAGAGTCTCTTCTCTACTGTGTAGAAAAGGGTCTCTCCCTCACACATGTGAAGCCGGAAGCTGCTGAAACTGAAGCTGCAACTGTAGAAGTAAAGTTTGACCTGCATGGACTAGAAGATCTCCTCATCTGAACTGTGTTGTAGGTTCATCTGAACCTCCTCTGAAAGGCACAACTTTTGGTGGTGGAATCAAGTCAATCCGACAGACGGTTTGCAAGATATCGACTGCCCTAGTATGAAGGAAGCTGCCAAAAACTAAAGTTGCAACTGCAGAAGTAAAGTTTGATCTGCGTGGACTAGAAGATCTCCTCATCTAAACTGGGTTGTAGGTTCATCTGAACCTCCTCTGAAACCCGCAACTTTTGGTGATGGAATCAAGTCAATCCGGCAGACAGTTTGCAAGATATCGACTGCCCTAGTTTGAAGGAAGCTGCCGAAACTGAAGCTGCAACTGCAGAAGTAAATTTTGACCTGCGTGGACTAGAAGATCTCCTCATCTTAACTGTGTTGTAGGTTCATCTGAACCTCCTCTGAAAGCCGCAACTTTTGGTGGTGGAATCAAGCCGATCCGACGGTCGGTTTGTGAGATATCGTCTGCCCTAGTTTCATGATGAAGTTGCTAATGCTGATGCTGCTGATCTAGGTTTTGCTACTGCTGAATTATTGAAGATAAAAGAAGATTTGATCAAAGGGTTTCTCCACACATTGTGGGGTTTGTCCCTAGCTAGCCGCCACATCTTGTGTCTCTTGTCTTGGCTTGTTTTTTGTCGATCGTTTAATGTTCTATCTGCACTTTACTTTATGTACATGTGATTGCTAATTTGTGGAATATAATAAGAAAAAGAAGTACATTGTTATAAGCATAGAATATACCATAACTTAACATCTAAGTCACAGGACACGTCCTCCAAGGTCCCGTGTCCCATATCTTATGTGCCGGACATGAAAACGGCCCTAAAACGTGTCGAAAACGTTTTTCATCGTGTCCTGTAAAATGTAAAACGTATTCGCCGGTTTTCGTCATGTCCTGCATCTGGAAAACGTGTATTCTGTTGATAGAAAACGTTGCTTGCACAAGCTGCAATTTTGTTTGAAAGAAACAAATAATTTTTGAGTGGGGCAGCTTAATGATCAAGTCTAGGCCCTAGTATTGATATGCTATTCATGGTAATGTTAAATTCTTAAAGTAAAAGTGGCATTCTCCTTAATCTTCATTTTCATCCTTTTACTTAAATTTTTAACATTACCATGAAATGACTCAGGATGTTTGAGAGTGGTTCCGGCCTCATTGGATTTCATACGGAGAAAGTAGAATTTTAGATTTCATTCAAAATGCAGCAGACTTATCATTTTTTCAAGATTTCAGGATTGAGAGATTGTAATGTTTCCAGGTGACACCACCTGCTCGAGCTACCCCTGCCACCAGTAGAGGACGTGGTCTACCTCCTACTTCTAGTTCTTCAGCTTCTAGAGCATAGCAAACTCCACTACCAACTCCACCAGCACCAGCATCTACATCTAGAGGGAAACGGAAAGCTGTGGCATTTTCTCGCAAGAGGGGCAGAGGAAATCAATAAGATTAGACTTTAGTTATTTTCTTATGTGCTTGTAAGTTGTACATGAACAATGAACATTGAATATTCAAGAATCAAGACCAAGCATATCACATTCTAATTTCTAAGTAAATTTTGATTCTATTTATTTTTTTAAAGTGAACTATGAACTTTGAGAAGTAATTATATTTTAATTTGATTAGATAAGCTGCAACCTGCAATTTATATGGATAAAAAAAACTATATATATATATATATATATAAAACGTGTCACTCGTGTCCTGTTTCTAGGTCGTCGCATTTCGTATTGAATACTCGTATTTACGTGTCCTTCATGTCATGTGACTTAGCTTAACATGGTATCGGAGCTAAGGTGAAGACAAAGCCCGAGCAAGAGCAAGAGCAATCACCGAAGAGAAGATTGGCAAGGCAATCCTAAAAAACCGATGGGGTCCTCAACACTCTTTCCTGCCGAAGACAAGCTCTGTGAGAAAGCTGACTATCACAGATGGAAGATGTATATCGATCTAACCCTTGTGGATCAAGGAGTGTTGGATCATGTGAGAGGTAATATTATTGAGCCTCCATCAAATGCACCTCCTGCTGCCAGGAACAAATGGAAGAACGGAGAAATTAAAGCGAAGAAGATCATCTGAGACTCTATCGACAAGCACTTTGTGGCCTACATCTCTAAACTAGACATCGCCAAGGAAATCTACGGTAGACTGGTGAGTTTATTTAAAGTTAATGATGCAAATCAAGTTTCGTTTCTTAGAAATAAGCTGAGGGAAATCAAGAAGGGTAAAAATGAGAGTACGCAAGCATACTTCTTAAGAATCACCGAGATCAAGAATGATCTCCTCTCTATTGGGGAGACTATTACTGACAGAGAAATGGCACTCACAACTCTTGGAGGATTACCATCCGAATGGTACGTGTTCAGGACTACTCTTCTGAACAATAATGTAATTCCTGGTTTCGAGGAATTAATGGCTAGATGAATTCAAGAAGAAAGAAGGGTAGAAGAGCAAGAAATGCCCATGCCTAAAGGTCCTCCTGCTGCTTTTTCTTCTCATGCTAAGAAAAGAAATAATTCCGGGTTTAAATCAAAAGGAAAGGCTAGACCAAAGGGTAGAAGAAAAGGACGATGTTACATCTGCGATAAAGCAGGTCACTATGCAAGGGAGTGCCCTGATAGAAAGGACTCACATTGGGATGATGATCAAAATCCCTCTAATGGCAATCAAAGGAATGAAAGATTCAATAGCAAAGGTAAGAGGAGAGCTAAGAATCAAGGAAGAGGACACCCATTCAAGAAGGCTAGAAATTCGAGGATGTATTAAATGCACCTGACCTCCAAAAGAACCTGGTGTCCTTCTCGGCAATGGAAGACAAAGGCTACAAGGTAACCTTCAGCAATGGCAAGGTACGTGTATCGAAAAATAATGTTAAAGATGCCTTTACTCTTGGGTTTCATGTTGATTCATTATATCAGGTCGATGGAAGTCCACTAGGTGTCATGTCTTATGACACATCTCTTTAGTCCGAACTTTGCCATCAGAGGTTTGCCCCTCCTTCATGTCTATCATGTGCCAAAGGAAAGCTCAAAAGGGGACCATTCCCCTCAAGCCAAAGCAAGACCTTCGATATATTACAGTTGGTTCACTCAAGCATATCTGAGGCTGGCATTCAAAGGGAGACTACTACACCACATACTCCTGAGCAGAATGGTGTGGCGGAAAGGAAGAACCGTATGATTGTGGAAGCTGTCTCTATGGGTAGATGATGTAACAATGCCTGATGTGGAGGAACCCATGGATCCTATTTATCCACCTGGGCCTTCCTCTTCTAGGAAAAGGCCTTCATGGCTTAGGGGGATACTTGATGATGCTGAAGGATATGCTGCACCCTGAGGAACCTTATGTGAAAGTAAGAAACCTAACAGGTATCAGGGATACCTGACCATCATGAGCACGATCATACAAAATGAGCCTTCATCATTCTCAGATGCCGTCAAGCATCAAGTATGGAAGGATGCTATGACCGAAGAATGAGTCTATTATGGAGAATGATGTCTGGGAAGTAGTTCCCAGACCCCAGGACAAGACAATTGTCACTTCTAAATGGCTTTATAAGATAAAGCATGCAACAGATGGAAGTACAGAAAAGTATAAGGCTCGTTTTGTTGGTCGTGGTTTCTCCCAGAAGGAAGGTATAAACTATGATGTGATATTTGCACCTGTTGCCAGATATACGACCATCCGCTTGATCATAGCCCTTGTGGCTTCACAAGGATGGAACCTACATTAGATGGATGTCAAGACCGCGTTCTTGCACGGTTCAATCAAAGAAGAGGTCTATGTGGAGCAACCCGAAGGATTTTAGATTTCTGATCGAAAATCTCATGTATGCAGGGTGAAGAAGGCTCTCTATGGGCTGAAGCAAGCACCCCAATTATGGTATGACAGGATCGATAGCTACTTGATGAAGCTGGGATTCGCTAGGAGTGAAGTTGATCCTAAACTTTACCTTAAGGTTAAAGATGACAAGCCTCTCATACTGGTGTTGTATGTGGATGACCTCTTTCTAACAGGGGCATACCCTCTCATTCACAAATGTAAGAGGGAGTTGGCTTCTGAATTTGAAATGAAGAACCAAGGATTTGAAGTGTGGCAGAAGCTAAGGGAAATTTTCCTATCTCAAGGAAAATATGTGGTGAAGATTCTGAAAAGATTTGGTATGATGGACTGCAAGCCTGTGACTACCTCGAGGATCTTAACTTTCAGAAGATATATGGTAGTGATGTTGGACCAGATTTGAAATGCCTCTGAGTTTCAAAAACTCATTCGCGTTGATGTTCTTGGTGAACCTCTGTTCGAGCATATGTTTTGCAGTTAGCATTGTGAGCTCATATTTGGTTGAGCCTCACTAGATTGGTGCCAAGAATCTTCTGAGATGTCTTTAGGACACAATCTCTCATGGATTGGGATACATTGCCGGAAATATGAAACTGCATGATTATTGGAATGTTGACTAGGTAGGTAGTGTGGAGGATCACTGGAGCACTTTTAGTGCTGTTTCTCTTTGGATTCTACTTCGATATAATGGATGAGTAGGAAGCAGAAGTCGGTTGCCATAAGCATCGCCGAGGCCAGATACATATCTACGAGAATGATCTCGTATGAAGCTCCCTGGTTGGGAAAGCTCTTCTGTGAGCTGTTTGAACACATACGACTGTGATTCTCTGTAACAACCAAAGGTGGGATTCGATTACTGAGGAATCCCGTATTCGTCCATTGCTCCAACAGATAGACATCATCTGGGATATGGTAAGTCGATGAGCAAGGAGCCTCCATCACATTAAGACGATGTACAGGTCGATACACCTTGTGAAAGCCCTGAGGAAAGATCTAATCTGTGACTTTCCCAAACGACTTGGAGTCATCAAGGAACCCTTGTACAAGGGTCTTGCATGTTGCATACATTGAGCTCTGGGAGCTCTGAGGGCTTGCGGTTCTTACTGAAGCAACATATGACCACAGGGTGACTCACCCTCCCCTGGTGGTGCGCATTGGAACAAGATGATTCACTGTCTTGTGGGACAAGATGATTCGCTCTCTTATGGAACAGGATGATTCGCTCTCCTGTGTAGCAGGATGATTAGTTCTCCTGTGAGACCTGGATTGATGTGTTCTCCATGGCGACTGTAGCAGGATTGATGTGTTCTCCTGTGAGGCCTGG